>JASSUY010043807.1:0-48070 GCA_032466535.1 Forpus xanthops | reverse complement strand
GCTGAAAAATCCATAACACAGTGCTACACCAGCTACTGCTTAAAGAAAAATGACTGCTGCTGCTGAACCCATGACAATGTGATATCTGATTACCCTCAGGGCTTTATTCTGGAATCATTTACATCAGTTTTATACAGAAGTATGTTCAGCAAAATGATATGTTATTCAACCAATACCTTAAAAAAATCTGAATCAGTCTGTACTTCATACTTAGTGCTCAGGCTTCACATTTCTATCATTAGCACTCCCCTTTCCTTTTCTATAGAGACCTGCTTTTGATTTACAGTAATAACCTCTGTCCTGCACCGAGTTGGCCTTTGAGCTATTACTTTTTCATTTTTAGCCTTGGACCAGCTGTTTGCAACCTTTTTGTCTTGCATCAGTGGTGTTCAGGCTCTTGTAGTTTACAGCAATCATGTAGCAATGGCCTTATAAACTTTCTGTACCTTTCTCCTACCGGAGTGCTCAAATTCACATCTAGCATGGCAGTGTATTGTTCAGATACTTTCTCATCTCTTTGCTTTCCACAAGCACAGGTTCCACTTCAGTGGTCCTGGCCTCTTTCACTCGTGTTTCTAAAATGTGTTGGAACCAACATTACTGAGGTAGCTCTCAAACTGTTTGTTTGCAGGCTACGCTTACCCTATTTCTACATTGCCTTTATAGGAAACTGTCACCAATGTTCAAGGACATTTCTAACCTCTCTTTGTTTTGGGACTTCTGTGGTTTCTTTCAATTAGGAGAAAGGTGAAATATTTTATCATTAATGGAAAAAAAAGTAAATAAATTCAGTAATAAATTCAGACCAGAAGAAAGCAGCAACAGACGGGCTTTATTTTCAACTACCCTTATTTTATACATATTCTCTACCACTGACTTGTCTTCAGATTGTATCTGGTGTAGGTATCTCTTTTTCTAACTGATGATAAATTGATTCAAATATCAGAGAAAAGCTTAACACCTGTTGGACTGACACCATATGCTCCTTTCTTACTGATAAATGTTAAGAGAGAAAGGCGTCTTTGAAGCAGGAGACAGAGTTCATCCATAGAGGAAGGCCAGGAAGGCGAAAATATATTGCCTGACATGCAGAGGTATAAGAACTTTCACATTTTATCTGAACCAATCTGTCATGGATCCCTCACACTGCTATCAGGATTGTAAATTATAAACAGTATTTGTCGCTGGAAGATGATAACAGGGTGCATGTACCATGATAACAGAAAAAAAAAGGCAATGAATTCTCTCAGCATAAAGATTATATAAATAACTCAAAATTATCTCCAAGTTTTTAATTTTGTCTCCAAAATTATAAACCAAATTATATTAGATACTTTATAAGCAGATTTTTGGAGTTCCCTTGATCTTAATGAATCTACCTTGAAGTTATTTGTTGCTATTGAAATGAATGTGTTTTTCTTTTCTGCTGGACTTTTTGAACATGACGTTATCTAAGGTCTTAGATTTTTACTTTGTCATCGAGAATTGTATTTTTATTCTAAAAATCTAAAATTATGGAAGAGCTTTTAAATGTTGTACCATAGGATTGAAGTTGAGCTGCATATATCAGGAAGTTAGCTCATGAAAGTGTCTGCAGTGTTTTAGGTATAAAGGTAACATGCAGTAATAATTTTCAGATTGCTCTTCTCAGTTTCTGGTTTCAAGAATAAGTTTAAAAATTCTTGACAGAAGTTAAGGATTCCTTGGATACATCATGGTTTGAATAATTGCATGCAAATGCATTGAAATAGATAATCCCCTCCCTGTTTAGTGAAGTTTTAATCGTAGAATCATTAAATGGTTTGGGTTAGAGGCAACTTTAAAGCTCATTCAGTTCTAACTCCCTGCCATGGACAGGGACACCTTCCACCAGATCAGGTTGCTCAAAGCCTAGTCAACCTTATCCACCGAGTGATTCAACTTTCAACTCCTTGCCTTTTCAATTTAGAGACAAGGATTTGGAGTAGAACACTTTCAAATGGCTTGCACAAGTTTAAGTAGGTGATGTCAGTCTCTCTTCTCTTACTGTGGTCCCATCATAGAAAGTCACCATGTTTGTCAAGCATGATTTACCCTTAGTGAAATCATGTTGGCTGTAACCAATCACCCCCTTATTGTCTATATGCCTTAACATAGTTTTCATAATCTTTCCAAGCACTGACTTGAGACTGAGTGGTCTGTGGTTCCTTTGGTTTTCCTTTTCAAAAATGGGGTTATATTTCCCCTTTTCCAGTCAAGAGAAACTTCCCTGGTGCTATGACTTCTCAAACACGGTAGGTAATGGCTCGGCAGCTCAATGTGCCAGTTCCCTCAGGACCCACAGATGCATCCAATCACGTCCTATGAACTTGCACACCTTTAGGTTCCGTAGATGATCTCAAATCTGATCTTCTCCTACAGCAGATTCCTTCATTCTTTCTGTCCCTGCCTTTACTTTCTGTGACTTGGGCAGTATGGCTGTAACTGTAGCTGATGAAATGAATGAAAGACATTGTTGAGTACCTTGGACTTCTCCATGTCCTAGGTGACCAGGTCTTCTTTTACCTTCAGGAGGGGGCCCTCCAGGAGGGAACTTCTCTTACTGCAATACATTTACATTTAGTAGTTGGAGTGAATGTTTACTCCCATGAGTTCATAACCCTTGACTTAATGTTTCTTTGTCGTCATTGTTTTGCAGACTTTTTGTATGCCTCAATGCATTTTCTTTAACTGTTATGCAAAATCTACTGACATTTTGCTTCACAGTGGGAAATTGGAAGGAAGAACATTTATTGTTATTGCTTTGAATAGTTGATAGTGTGAAATGAAGGACTGGAATCTGCTTTGGTGGTTCTGGTATGACATTCTCATTAAGGTTTTTGGCTTATTTTTCCTCAGTCATGCTTTGAAAAAGGCCCTTTTGCATCTTTTCTGGTTTATTATTGTATATGAGATAAGTCTAGTCTTATTCAAACAATTGGTTTAATTATTAATGAGTTTAAGTATTTCCAGTGAGGACTAAATCAGCAGTATCAATGGATCTGAATTTCGGGGTTTACAGAAGAAATCATCAGTCCTTGGCAGAAGGTTTGCAGCAATTCTGGATGAAGGCATGTTTTTTCACACTAAGTTTCAAGAGGGATGATAGCAAACATCTACCTAACTGTGAAATTTCTGCAGAAAAAAAAGATAGCATAAATATTCATCAAATGTGTATATATAGTTAGTATAATTAAAAATCTTTGTAAACTCATCAAATGACTATTAGGCCAATTGTGATGACACACTTTCAATACCTGTAGCATTATTGGGAATGAACTGGTTTTCCATGTATTTACCTAGGCTATGCTCCTTTTTTATCTTAAGATCATTGCTGTTAGTATCCCTCAGAATATGTGGAGAGGATTATGGTAATTCATCATCATCCTGAGTCAACAGGAGAATTATAATGTTAAGGGTGAAAAGTACTTATTACTCATTCTAGGGTCTGCTGGGAGCTATTTCATATTTTATCCAGAGCTGTATACTTTGCTTTTTCTCTATCGGTCTGCAATTCCACAAATGCACAAAATTTGCCCTACCTGCTATATTTTACATAGGTTGGATGTATCTTCTTTAATATCCCAGTTCCCAAGGCAGCTTTCTTTTAATGGCCAATAGCTGACCAATGAAGAGCATATCTAACTGAGGGTTTCTCGAGAGTTTCTTGTTTCATTGTGTGCTGGTACTTTCAGGACCTTTACGATTATCTAATAATGGATTTCTCTGTCCTTCATTTTCAATCTAGGTTCATAGTTCACTATGCATATGAAGGCTACTTATTGTTACCATTTCTTAATGATAGATAAGTATCAAAATTACTATAACAGTAGACTTTACACAGCATAATTGCTGAAAGCTAAGACAAAATCTGAAACTAATTAGGTAATATTCACCTGGTCATTAAACAATTGTCATCACAGCTAAACAAGTTGAAACAAAAGCCACAGGCGAGTCAAGCCAAATGAAGCCTGACAAGTTCTGAGACCTTGCAAAGTTAATGCAGTCCCTGAATCCCATTGCTGACAGTAATAACATTATATTTACTGGACTTGCAGGCTACAATGAAATGTGAGGGGAAATGGGTATGCTGTTAGTAATGAGAAAATTCAAAGGTGGAATCTTGCCCATAGTCTTCTATATAACTCTTTGGATGTAAGGAAGGTCCAGTGTGTATTACAAAATGATAGCAATTCATGCATGCTTAACTACACAATATATATATTCTTCATCTTGCAATAGGGATGTCTTTTTCTCTGAGCAAAATATGTAAGATGCCAAACAATCTAATAAGTAAGTTATAATGTTTAACAAAAATGTACTTGTGAACTGACTTGTTTAAATTGATTTAGTCTCTCAAAAACTTTTTTTTATGTTTAAACTGTATTTTTGGTATAGTTTAGCTTTCCTTTAGGAAAAATGTTGCTTCTATAGGGATTTTTTTTTTTAATAACTTATAACAACATTTATTCAACTTTTATTTTTTCCTGAATATTCAAAAAATCTAAGAGTTGGATCACTACACAAGGAACATTCATATTGCAGTAGGGCTGCTATACACTACTGGCTTCATGTTTGGGGTAGTTTTTTTTTTCCAAATCAGAGTGTGCATTATAGGGTGTTTCCCTTTTAGCTTGGTCCAAATAACAGAAAGTTTCAAGACCTGAAATTTTCAGTTGTTCATGCAGTAGTTGAACTATCACAGTCTTTAATTATGTATCAATGCACCAAACTCTTGCATAACATAATTTGCTAGATATATATATTTGATTTTTTTATTCCTACATGTGTCATAAATATAGTGCTGTCTCACACTGAAAAGTATCAAATGTGGTATGTTAATGATTAGCGAGTGGCACATCTATGGAAACCATATTACGAACAGAACATGTGATATGCAGTTGAAATAAGTGAGATACTTTTCTATTCTTTTTGAGCTAGTAGTACAATTCTGTTATCTATATAGATGAGAAATGAATTGCTCTAAGTGTCATGTTAAAACTTCTGAGATTGTATAACAATTGTGCAGTACATAAAACCTACTGTGGGAAAAATATTCCCCATTAGAAAAATATAAATCAGTGTCCTTGGATTATCAAATCAGTGAAAGCCCTATATCCTGTGGACTTTTGATTCTGCCTGTGTGAAATGTTTTAAAGTTTGTTATTGAGAGTGTAAAGTTTATAGTTGCCCTTACAAAAAAGTAAACTATCTGACCAAAATTATAAAGGCAGATTTACTGATAAGGTAGGATATCTGGATTGCATAACTCCTTAGGGACATGTTGCCCTACCTGTGGTAACCAGCACCTGGATTGGGAGCTCAGGAAGTGATGTAATGGTATAGAGGGGCTGCCAGCAGAGCAGACACTGCTGGTGTCACTCCTCCTGGAGGAAACAGCAGCAGGAAGAAAAATGTGCTGAAAGGTGATTTATTTTATTAGCAAAATAACTATGGTTTCACCAGCTATCTCTTGCGAAGTTGATTAAGCTGTGCCCAGCACAAGTTTCAGTCAGTTGTGTCTGATAGTACATCTGCTCCCCACCACCTAAGGAGAGCCTCATGGTGGTGTCACCTATTCCATCTGCCTCAGAAGTGCATCCAAGCCCTTGGTATTCACATAATGTATGGATGAAGAAAGTGAGCGAGATAGCAAGTGCTTCTTTTGGTGGGTTTGGAAGCATAAAGATCATTCATGGAGCAGCATAATGCCAATTAATGTTAATTAACCTTGAAAGGGTACTAGCTAAGGGTGTGCTCTTCTATTTTAATTTAGAGAAAAGTAGTCCTTTTCTATAATAATTAAAATAGTTAAGCTGCTTCTAAATTTGAGTCTACAAGTTCCTATTTTGTTTATTTTTAAAAGATGGTTTGCACACAGATTTATTTTTTAGTATTAGTAAAATACTGAAGTTTCTGTCTTCTAAAACCCCTGCATTGCTTGTACGTGCTCATGTTTTCTTTCTTTCTAATAGAAAACCTTGGATGTGCAGTCAGACATACGCATATTGTGTATCTACTGGATTTAATTTGTAGGATACCTAAAGAACAGGTGGCTTAAAAATATTTTTTCACCCCAATAGAGTAAATTTTAAATAGGAGCAATGATTGCTAAATTCATTCACTGCATGAAACTGCAACAGAAATCAAGCATTTACTAATATTCACTACTTATCCCCTGCACTGATGCCCAGGTTTTAAGGTAATGTGGTTTTCTAAATTGCATCAAAACCTAATAGAACTCAGGACTCCTTCAAAACACAAGTACCATACAGTCTGTGTTAACAAGGAGAATCTAGTTAAATCAGACATTTTCTATGAGCATTTTTTATCTTTGTCATTTGAAACAATAAAAATATGATTGCAAAAGAACATTTGGCGAATTCAGAATTTTTCTGCTTCCAGTAGAGCTTTCATTATGTTGGTCTAGGTGGGAAAAATTTAAATGCAGAACCTATTACAGACTGTATCTTCATGAAGGCTGGATCAAAGGGAAATTAATCTGTTAAATAAAAATCACGAGAAATTATTTGATCAAAGGATCAGTGCTCAGGCCTCATCTAGTTAAATCCTGAATACTTCTAAAAGTAGTAAATCCCCAGGCTCTCTGTGTACCTATTCCAGCATTTGACCTCCTTCATTGGGAAAATCATTTACCAAGTAGCCATTAGACTGTGTTTGTGACCTCGTTCATTATTTCTCATTCTGCTCCAATGTACCTCTGGTAAGAGTTTTGGCTTCAGCTGCCTCATGGGACAGTGTAGAGAAGAGGGAGATGAGAAGAATATCTTCCCTGAGCCCTCTCTTCATTATGCTGAATTAACCTAGATTCCACAACCACTCCTTATGTATAATGTTCTCCAGGCCCTGACATCTTGGTGGCCCTCCACTGGACTCCAGCCTGTTTCTATGCCTGTCATTTTATTGGACAGCCCAAAACTGGTCACTGTACTTCAGATGCAGCCTCACAAGTGCTCAAGAGAAGGCAAGGATCACTTTCATAGACTTGCTGACTGCACTTTTGCTAATGCAACCCAAGATGCTCCTGGCTGCTTTTAGTTGGGGTTTTATTAAAATCACCTTCTGTGTTTTGGGAACATTTTAAGATAAACCAGAGACACTGAAGAGAACAGAATTAAAAAATTACCTTTTCTGTGTGTATATGGTGTGTCACTTACATTGTCTTCCTTTTTTTCTTTTTTTAATTGACTAATCCTGTCTATGTAATATGTTCTCTGATAATTGTCATTCATAACTACATATTGCTGTATATCCTACAGCTGCAATGCTCAAAGAAATAATCAAGTGAGATCTTGCAAGCTCCTCAAGGATTTCATATGTTAATGTGTGGAAGGGAGAGAGAAACATGCGAAGACAACTTTGTTGCAGAAAGCATTGCTGACATTCTGTACAGACTGATATTTATTTTGAGTTTCTATTTAACCACTGCTTTTCCAGTGGGATTTGGTGGGGTAGAATGCTTCCGAAAACCTTGCTCTTCAGATAGGGTTAGAAGTCATGTTGCAAGTAGCGGTTTTCATTATGACTCTGGGCTCTTTCCCCAGAGAAGAAAGTTTATCTTTTATTTACAATCTGCTTACCTAACACCTTTTTGAATATATATTATCATGGCTTTTCAGTCATTGCTGTAATGCTTTGTATGCCCTATCAGAACAGGAGGTTCAGTGCTTTTACTTAGCTGCAAGTTAGTCTGAAGACGACATGGAAAGCATATGTGTGATACCTGATTCATAATAAATGTACTTACTTAGAAGACTAAATAATAATATATTTTCATTGTATTTCATTTTTTTACGAATATAGCAAATATAGTAGATCTCCTTATGACCATATGCTGTTTAATGACTCTTCATTCTTGAAAGAAGATGCATTTTAATGAGGGCTAAAATCTGTGTTCAAATTTATGGAGCACTTTGAGAGGAAAATATTCAGTAAATATTTTTATTAGGTTTTAGCTTGGAGTACACATGGTTTACTCAGTTGGCTAAATCAACATAGGTGCTTTATTGAGTCATGCTAACTTGGTTTTAGATACTATAAAAGGAAGTTTGAGGTAAGAGTAACCAGATCAATTGAAGAAAATGGCAACATAAGGTTTTATTTTTCATTGTGGAAAGCATAACATAAATGCTTTTCAGTGTATTAATGTAATTAGCTGCATCTTAAAGGAAAAGAGGGTCTATATATTTCACCCTGAGCTGAAACAATAAGATGCAGCAATTTTCAGGAACAGGATGTAGAAGGATGTAGAAGTCTAAAAATAAGCTTTTGATAAACAACATTTTCCCTTTTTTTTTTTTTTTATTTAAAACTTACTCTTCTAGAATTGGGCAATAGAGATAATAAGGTATCTGTGGAGTTCTCCAAATTAAAAGGATTGGACTGTGTTAATTTGATAACCCATTAGCATTCTTATCTGGTTTTATCCTTCAGGAAAAATTTCTTCTTTCTGTAGAAAAATTATTTGCTTTCATTTCTTCAGGGAATCTTTGGTTACATTCATCACAGTTGGTATCAAATTTCACATGATGTTCTTGAATCTAATTTAACGTATGCTTTAGCTTATGGAAATTCTAAATTTACTGTCTTTTCAAAAGTTTTTTATGATATTATCTACATACTCAGGCATTATGTGTTTTCTGGGATCTCACACTTTTGGTGTGGGGCAGTCTGTATATTGTAAACCAGGACATCCTCACTTTTCTGGCTTTCCCTAAGACTAAGAAATAATTAATCTGTTCCTGAAAACAAATTAATTTGCTGAGTCAGTCTTTGGAGCAATCATAGCTGTGAATCCAATAAAGCTTTCAGGCTAGAAAACTTACTTTTTCCCTCATGCAAGTATTTAACATAAGAAAGTTGCTTGAGGCATATCCTGAAGCGGTCACTCAAATGGAGATGCTGTATTTCAGTACTATACTAGCACATCTACTCCCTTCCCACACGTTTTCTAATGTGCAAGTAGGGCAGGAATGTGACTGACAAAACAAAACGAAGCCTGATCTATTTGCTGAAAGCTCTTAAATGCCAAGCCTAGAGATACGTATCCCTTGCTATCTCATATACAAATGAGAAAAAAAAAATCCTACTTCTTTTATTTCCTTGATACAATATTAATTTGATATTATTGCAGTTTATTCTATTTCAGTATGCTTCTTCTTCTTCACCGGTCTGGACATGTTAGCTTCTCACCGGAATCTCTGACCTTCTTTTTAGAGAATGATCCCAAGAATTATGCAACAGTGACAAATTCACTGGAAACTCTTCACTTTTTCAGCCAGCTATAAACTCATCTTAGATTGAAAGTGATCTCCCAGATATGTGTTGGAATAACGCTGCTCAATTAAGATCATTTGCTGGACTGTGCATCATTCACTTGTGCCTAGCTTTTCTGGGGGTTATCCTATTCCCTTTTGTTTCTTTTCAAACTCATTACCAGTATTTACTGCATTAGGATCTAGAAAACAAACAAACAATAGACAAGGTTTGCAGGTTTTTAATTGATTCCCCCTGCCCTTTTTATTTTCCTTCTTTTAGTATATACCCCTCAAAATTGAATGTGAATAGGAATGTCTTCTTCTTCTTCACTGGCTGTTTTTTTCTGTCCAGTATGTTCACTAATTTCAGTCATAAACAGAAGTTAAATGATCATATGTTTCTCCTCTACTATTTCTATCCTTTTTGTTATTACTATCCTCAGGAAAAAAAATAGTATATTTTTAAATAGAATTCAAACATACAAATGAAGAAACAGAATGTGTCGATATTTACGACAGCTGAATATTTCTGTAGATTAAAAAATGTGAAAAATGGTTGTACCCAGGAAGTTATTTCATAACATAGAAGAAGCTATGCTGAGGATAATGTATGACCTATCTAGGTTAAAGACAATGATGTGGAAATGAATTTGTTCTGAGCAAAAAGAAAAACAGAATGGATTTATCCTACAGACATAGTTTTCAGTTTGTTGTTGGAAAGCTGAAAATGGTTGTCTTCAGCCAGAAAGTATCAATTTTTTTCTCACAGTATTCCATATAGTTTATCGGTGATTTTCTGTGCTTTTTCTTTCCTGATCTTGCTTGGTCAATTTTGGTTTGTGTTCCATTCAGGAAAAGGTTCAGTGGGAACTATTTCTCTCAGCACCTTCAGCTTCCCAGACTGATAGCAGCATTATCTGTTTGAGAGGCTTCTCGTCAAACTTGGTCAGTATCACTAAAATGAAATTTCTTCACTGGCTTGTTTTGGCTTATTTCACAACTGTTAAGATTTAGCTGGCTGTGAGCCTAACAGATCTGGCATGCAGTACTCAGTCCCAGGAATACTGAACAAAGTTACAACAGTCTTTGTATTTCTAGATACTAGTTTGAAGTGAAGACATAGGCCTCCATAATGTCACTGAATCAACAGCTGGAATTGTATGGGTTTTATCTGTGAAATAAGACTTGCTGCTTGTCATAATGTTGAGGTGTTAGAGTTCGGCAAGTTTATTATCTTTGCTTAATGTGGTTGGTTGTGTTCTAGTGGAGGCACAAGGGCTTTCCTGAAGACCTGGAGTTTCAAAATGTGGTTGTGACCTCTGCCTGAGAAACTTTAACAGAATCGCAGACTGGTTCAGGTTAGCAGGGACGTCTGGAGGACATCCCATATAACCTGCTCTGTTCAACCTAGGGTGGGTTGCCCAGAACTGTGTGAAAAAACAGAAATACAGGCCTTGAGGGGCTTCTTTTACTTCTTGTGGATTTCCTCTAGAGAACAAAAAAAAGTGATGTTTATGTTCTGTTTGAATATTTTAGCTCATTTTCACTAATCAGAAAGCATGTTACAGGCACCAAATATAGACACTTAATGAACTCGATATTAATCTATTTAAAAGAACTCTCATTCATATAATTTTTATTTGCTTACAAATTTGAAGCCTCAAGGTGTATTCAGAGTATACTTCTAGCAAAAGTCTAAGCCTCAAACCATTGGAGGCTGGAAGAATACTCAAGGGAAAGATGATAATGCTGCACATTCCTTGATCATCAGTAGTCAACAGCTTTTGAGATGGGACAACAGGCAACATGAATCCTTGGAATAATTCAATAAGGCAACATTTTCAAAACGTAACAAAAAAAAAAAAAAAAACCTGCAAAAATGAAACAAAAAAAACCCTATGCTAAAACCAACACCATAAACAACAAAAAACCCCACCAAACTACCACCAAGATAAATTAATAAACAGAATTGAAAAATCACATTTAAGGACAGTATTTTCTCACTCACATTGTTTCTTGTCTTTGATTTGCTACTAAAGCAACTGAAGTAGGAAAAAAAAAAATACAACCAACCCAAAACTGATGAAAAAATATTAGGAAACAAAAAACGTGATTTGATAACTAGACTGGGGATAAAATATGCATCCAAAATGGGTAATAAAATGATAATGCCATACCAAATTAAGAAATAGCTCTCTTGGATTATCCTTCTTGAAAAGAATTTTGCTTCCCACAAGCTGTGGGCAATATTATTTTTTTTCTCACGTGATATTTATGCATCATAAATAATGGAAAAGGCTCAATGTCCCAAAGGTAAATAAGTGTATTTCAGCAGATACATAGTTGGTTTTCATGGTGAACTCAGTTTATTGGTTGTATATATAAAACTTTTCAGTCTAAGTTTGTTCTTTTTTTAATCTGAATTCTTGGTTGGGTCCCCTGCCTAGTGTTACTGTGTTTATTAAGATTTACTAGTCTTTGCTATGATTTACAGAGGAGAAAATTCTCTAGAATAGGAACACTAGAATAGTTAGTGTGTCCCTGTGCAGAATTGGGGCTTAAGTTGAAAAAAACCCACCCTCCCCCAGTCCTGTTAGATGTAAATAAAGCTTGCTGGAATTCTTATTTGAAAGCTTAACCTTTGAGCCACAGATAGTGTAAAACCCCTTTTGCTGAAAAGTAACAGATGCTTAATTATTTGTAGAACTTCAAGACTCCACACTATCCAAATCCGTCATGGAAGGACTGATAACAATAGTTATTTACTGCAGAAAAATGCTGGGAGGTACTGACCTTTATGTGATAAGTGGGCTTCTGGTTTTGGCCTTTTATTCTTCATTTGCTGTATGATTGCTACTGTTAATATTGTTAAGGGAAAAGCCTGCAAGGCCGTGAACTGGCCACTTGGCACTGAGGTTTCCTTTTGCCTGCTTACTGTAACTGCAGGTTCTCATATATAAAGAAATACAAATGCAATGAATTTACCTCTCAATACCCCCCAGACACTATTACCAATCACAAGTGGTGTATGATGGGAAAGAGAACGTGTAACCATGTATGCCTCTAGCTTCTAGCTAGTGTGAAAATAAAGAAAATGCAAAATATTTTAAAGTGGGCCAGATACATACGCCAGTTCTGTTTCAACTTGGGAAAGTTGGAAGAGAATGAAAGATCCAAAGGGAGAGAAAGTGGGAAAGATCTGGGGAACTGTAATTGGAGATCTCTCAGCATCCAGAGTTTTCCCTTTTTAAAGAAAACCATAGTAGGAAACATTGATCTCATCACTGAATTCAGTATATGTAACATCGCCAGTTCGATGCGTCTGTAGCCCTCATCTTAATGTTTTAGGGAAAAGAAAAAGAGGCCAGCACAGTTAGAAATGAACTTAAACAGATAAATTGAGCACAACTGTGATGTACTGACAATTTCAAGTAACTGATTACAGCTTGCTTGCCTTATAAGTGTAGCAGCTGTGCTAGGATAGAAAGAGGCCATGATGATGTGCTGCCACTATTAAAATGGCAGTAAATAAACTGGTTTCTCAGATGAATGCTATTCTTAGTTTCTACCTTATTCAGCGTCTGAATAAGACCATGTGTGTTACAATAGTGATCAAGTGCACAGTTAAAAGAAGGATATTGTTTTGGTTTTTTGTTTTTTTTTTTTTTTTTGATGTACAGTAATGGACTACTTTTCAGTATTTTATAGCCTAAATAGACAGAACTGCTAAAATGGAGTGTGTGAATGGAGAACTGAGGTGACTTATTCAAGGTCAAACAAAATGTCTTCAGAGAATAAGGAATACAGCTTAAGTATTTCATCCTTTGCTTTTCCCATAAATACACCCAGCAACTGGCTTATCTCTAAAAGCCGGGTAAATTAAAGAAGCATTGTCAAGTTTGCTAGAGTCCCATTTGAATTACTCTTTTTCTTATATCTCTCTATAACCCTAGTGTAATCCTTTATTAAAAATACTTCATTTTTCCCCAGATCATTATATGAATCATTATCAGCACAGAAAGGCTCATGAGGTTACTAACAATAACAAAGCGGAACATGTGGGTTATGAAAGGAAACACTCCAGAGCTCAAACAGTTTTCTCTTTCAAGCTTCTCAGGAGGCAATAGGAACAGTGGAAAAAAGTATTATGAAAGTCTTACTTACAGAGGTGTAGAACAGCCACATCTGTTGAAGTTCAGTGGGAATTACGGATGTTGTATGCCTCAGTACAGCAAGCCAATCATTTTATGTATAGTTCAATCATTGTCATTTTTAAAAGCATAACAATAAGGCTAATGGTGTAGTCCTTCCACTAACCAAAGAACACCATATCACTTAAGGTGCAGTGTTCAGAGATAATATTATTTATGGCCAGAGTATCAAATGAAATGAGAGGAAAACCCCTAAATCCACACTGTCATACAAGTTTGGCATGCCAGGAGCTCCAGAGAAAAACTTAAAGTTTGTAACAGCATATATGAACACTATTTAGATGAACTTTGGTCTTTTAAAGCAACAACAGTTGAAATTTGGACTGTCCGCCTAAACAACATGTGATAACATTGAAGCATGAGTAAAAATCCTGCCTGGTGTATTACAGGTAGAATTGCTTTGGGGCTGGAGTAGAGTTTGTCTGAAAAAAGTCCCTTGAAATCTGTTGCTCTGTTCCTTTGGAACCTCTTTAGCTTTTGGCAGAATCAAACAACAGAGACATCTTCAAAATCCCTCCGGTGAAAGGAGTGATGCCTCTTTTATTGTAGCATTTCCAAAGTGGTTCACTTTAATCTCTTTTGTAGCTACTCTATAGTATTTGCTTCGCATTACTTTTTAGCTGTATGCAAGCATCAGCATATTCAAGCACTGAGGGATTTGATGTGAAAGATGGGGGTTTTATCCCTTCTCTCTCCCCTTTCCTGGTAAAGTTAGATGTTTGTGTGCGTTCTACAACTCTGTCATGAGAAAATATGTGATTAATTTTCCTTCCTCCTCTTCCCCACCAACTTTGTGCTACTGTCAAATAGCTGGATTACCAGCTGACACGTGGAACAAGTTGTTACACATAGTTTTACATTTCTTCTTGCAACAGACTAATTATTTTTCCATTTAATTAAAACAATAGATAGCTCAAGTCCATGAAAGAAGAGTGGATTAAAGCATGAGGCAGGCAGGCCTGAGGAATCCAGTTGTAAAAGGCACCAGTGAGGCTGCTGCACACCAAGACTCTGAAAAACTGAATTCTGTATGAACATTGTCTCCTGTTTCCCTCATCTCTCCTTTCTCTGCACTTCAAGCTTAATTATCCTACTTAAATGTCTGGAAAAAGAGAGGTTGGAAAATATTATTGTGAGTAGAACAATGTTTTCTGCTCTTGAGTTAAGAATTATCATCAGCAAAGGTACTTGTCACAAAATCAGGGTTATGACCTTAGAAACCCAGTCAATAGGGGACTTAAAAATTAGGTGGCTGCTTGAAGCAGGTACTCTTCTTTAAGAAAGCACTATGAGTGCCTCTCCAGGTATAGGAAGGCTTAGCCATTGCATCCAACTAGTGTTCACTTCTGGCATGAAGTAAACATTTTCTGACATAGAAAATACAGTTTGAATGTTGTTTGTTTAATATTAAAAGTATTTGTTTTGTTATTTGTCAAGCATGTGTGCAAGAATCATGGAGCTCAACATTGAGAACTGGATTTTGAGTGTGAAATTTGAGAATTTCCATTCTGTACATATTTGAGTAATGAATTCTTACTACAAAAAGTCTTTGAAAAGTCTTGTAAGAGAAGGTTGCCATGGAGACCAAAAAAAAATGTTCATTTTTATTCATGAGTTATTGTAAGGGAGGGATAGGCCTAATTAAAGCTGATTCAGCCCTATTTACCCACATATATCTATATAAAATGATCTTGCCTCAAGTGAAGTCCATTCCTCAAAAGCTCTCTGGTTTTCCCATGTACTCCAGAGAAGTATTCTGTAGTTTTCCACGACAGCACTGAATGCTAAATATTCTAAATTAACGAGTCTATCCTTGCTGTATACTTCTGGGGAGGGAAAAAAAAATAATCACTGTTGCCCCTGTGACAGTGTTGCTGAAAACACTACTGAGAATATAATACGCACAGGAGATAGTGAATAGTTCATATAAATGCAAAGAATGAGACAAAAGCACGCTTCCTCTTTGTGTAAGTGTACATGTATAAAATAGCAGCCTTGAATTGATGTGACTTGTATTTCAAATTGCTGAATAATTGATGCTCCTGTCTTCTGGATTTATCTAGTCCTTGCTTAAAGCTCTGATGTTTCTACCTGTGTAATTGGTAGCTGCTGTGTAAGTTCCAGCTTTTATCTTTATCTAGTCCATTTCTCACACCTTTTCTCCTTGCCCTCTCCAGTTTAGCCTCAAAGCATAAATATGCCAGCTTATTCTTCATTGAGTATATAATATCCCTGTGTTTTGGTGCTACATTGCACTATCAGATATTTCATAAAAAATATGCATTGTTCTGCTGCTGCCTGAAGTTTGCATTGAGGATTTTTAGCCTTCAGCTTCATGTTTTATTGGCAGATGGGCGGTAGTATTGTGTATGTGGCCTTATTCTGCTACCTGGACATGTGTCCAGTTATATTTTATTCCTTAATTCTATACCAGCTGCAGCTGTTCCTGGGTATTGATACAAACCTAGTCCCCATACTCTTCTCTCCTTTTATTTTGTCAAAATGAGTTTCTATTTCTTGGTTTTAGTTTCGTTTCTTCTGAATATGTTGTTCACAGTGGGATTCCAATGGGTTACAAGTTTGGTTTTAGACATGAAATTATATTTGGGCTTAATGGATTGCATTTAAAGTATTGTGATCTAGAAAACACAGCAGTTTTTCCTGCAATGTTACTTGACACTTGCTCAGTTTGTTTTATGCTGTCTGTTCCCTCACAGATATTCAGAACTAGATGGCATAAGTTAACCCATTATTTAATTTAAAAAGTAAACCAGAGTCCTCTGAGGTTTCCTTCAGATTGTATGCCTCTTTGAGAAAGGCTTACTAAATGCAGCAGCCAAGCCAACAATTTCCTTGCTGTTGAGAGGTTTTGAGAGAAGCTGACAAAATTGGATGTGGCAGCAAGGTATTCATCACATGCCAAATTTTGATCTAAAATACATCGAATTTGATTTCTGGAACTGGACACCATGTTAGAAAATTCTGACATTTATTCAAATTCTTTATTTAAAATAAAAAAATTATTAGCTTTCTCAGAAACATAAATAGACAAAAATGTAAAAATTTGTATTCTTTGTATTATTGTCTGTTTAGAACTCAAGAAGTTAAGAGAAAAAGGCAGTGGGTGGGAAGGGATGTATTTAAGCCTCTGGATTAATATAATTTATATTGTGAGATCTCTCTTTTTTCCTTTGATAACTGTGTACAACTTCCACTTCTAATGTCTCAACCCAGGGCTTAGGTTGCATTTCATATTCTAGTGAGCTGATTTTCAGACTGATCTAAGACATTGGTGTCTTAAGAGATCCTCTGTCCCCTGTACAAGTTTCTCTATATGCAGAATACACTTAATTTTATAAGCTTTTTTTCAAAAATCACATAATTGAGTTTAGACTGTTAGGTTGATTTTTCTTGAAAACTGAGAAAAGCTATTGGAAAAGGTGCAGAGTTGGCTTTATGTGTATGTTGTAAGTTAAACAAGTACTCATTTGGTCTAATTTTATTGTTAATTTTTCCTGTCAAATTTCTTCAAAGTAATAAAAAGCAGACAGGGTCATCGGGGTTTCTTTTAGTGTGGCTAGAATTATATTAATCTCATTAAAAGATTTCTTGAAATATTTCTTCATTTTATGCAAAAAAAAGAGTCAGATTTGATTTCATTTTTCTTCATTTTTGATTCTAATATTGTCCAAACAAGCAAATTGTGATATTGACTAAAAAATAAATCTAGAAATGAGACCTTAAAGGGAGGTTTGTGTGATGAATTGCAGGGGAACTATTGGAAATAGACAAAGCTGGAAAAGAAAATATCCTTATCAATAGTGGTGAAAACACACAGAAGGAGGACACAAGTCTGAAATAAAAGAAAGAATGGTATATGAACAATACAATCTGTTGAGAGTTTGGTAACTAGGGGCCAATCCTGATCTGGAAGGTAAAGGGAGGTAGGGAAGCTGTGCGCAAACTGAGTGATACAATCTTGGTCACAGACTGTTCAGGAAGCAGGAAAGAATGGTAATTCAAGTACTAAGTCCCAAAAAGGCATTTGGTTCAAAATATTTGAATTCTGTAGTACAACTTCCTGTTGCAGCAGAGGTTCCCTGCTAAATCATAGGTACTAGCACAATCATGGCAGTGATGGGTGAGATCCAGTAAAGCAATTCTTCAATTACAAAACCAAGAAGCGCAAATTATATAGCAGGCAAGACCATAGTTAATGTTCAGGGACACTTTTGTAAGGCAGGGTGATGCAGCTAGCTAGACTAGAAATAAAGGCATATGTTTACTTTCATACTGCTAACTCATTCTTATTTACCATCAGGCACACACATACTGTGAATCAAAGAAGAACCTTAATGCTCTTGTGCATTGTATGCTTTTCAGGTGCTGTTTTAAAAATGGTTGTGTTCCCATTTACAGTAGTTTGCATTTTCTAATCACCACAACCACATTTTCTTTCACTAGTGCCTTTTCATTCTGCTTTATGCTTTTCTTTCAGTAGACGTTCATCTGTCTTTATAATGCTAGTTGTAATTTGAGGTTATAACCAATTAAAATATTCCAAGAATTAACATATATTGCATGTAATACTACTTCCAATTTAGTTTGGAGATCTATATACTATTTACAGTATATATCTTTAGCTGATGATCCATCTGCAGCCTGAAGTAAAACAAGAATCTACTAGTTTGGGTTTTGTGGCGTGAAGTGGGGTTTTCTCTCCTTCCAAATGTAAATTTGTTAGGAGGAACCATTGTCTTCTTTCTAAGACAATTCTATGTTCTGTAAGAAAACTTCTGGGCCATTAGATATCTGACTTGTTCTGTCCAACTGCAAGCTTTTCAGTTTCTTATTAAGAATTCTTTCTCAGGAGTGGTATTATTTCTTCCCAGGAGTCAGACTGAATACCAGATGGCCAACTGTAACTTTACTGTCTGAGGCTATGCTCCAGATTGTTTCCCTTGTTGCAGTATTTCCTTTTCTTGGTAATCCCTAGCAGGGTTTACACCCCAAAATGATCTCCAAAACATCTAACGAGGTTTATTGACCCTTTAACAGCTTGTACACCCTGAACTTGATGAAGTGAATTCCTAAACATGGAAAAGTAGATTGGCTTTTTCTCTTACAACACAAACAAACAGTTTTTTCAAATAGTTGTGTTTACCTAAAGAGTTTCCTAGCTTTATAAATAAAATACTATTGCATGTTTGTTTAAAACCACATACACGTAAGCAAGTGACAAAAAGCTGATTGTCCTATTTCGCTGATTGCTCTCCCATGTTTACTCATCCTGTGCAAGCCGTTTTACAGTGCAATGAAAAAAGTGAGATCAGTTTAACTTCTGACTCAAACAGTGTAGCAGGGAAAAAAAGAACAAGCAGAGGGTCATTGCTAGTTTATGCTAACTTACCTAGGGGAGAAAATAAACCACTTCTTTTTATAGGGAGCACCCTGAGGAACAGAAAGCATAGTAATTAGTTGTCCAACTCTTCTTTTTCCCATTCCTCTTTCTTTTTATCTCATTTGTTTTTATCATCTCTTGGCTGGCAAATGAATCTCTGCTTTTTTGCCTGAAGTGTCCTATTATAGGGCAGCTTATGAATGTGTGAGTTACAGCAGAAATCTTTTAAATATGTAAACTGATAGTACTGTGCAACACAGAATTTCTTAATAGCACTTGGCCTATATACTAAGTAATTTACAGTGGTTTTGAGCTTAAAATATCCCCTTAATAAATTCTTTTTTTTACAGCCCAGCTTCTCATTATCTTCTGTCATTCTTTGCACTGCTGCTTCTTTTACCAAGATGATTCCACCATCATTTTTACTTATCTGGAAAGATTTCGCAGCCTCATAGTGTTTTGGTTTGCTGCTCCTTATTCAGTATGCTCACCAGTTTAACAGATTGTTTTAGAAGGCTCTTCTGTTGAGGTGTTAATATATTTCAGAAACCCTGAAATATCTTTTCAGTTGGAAGAAGAATATTAAACACAGGTACCCACTCAAGTTATCTGCTACTGAAGATTTCACATTAAACAAAAAGTATCTGAATGGTGAGTTGAACTATAAACCGTGAGAGAATAATCTTCCCTACAGTGCATTGAGATCTCTACCTCTGTGCCAGGGATGACCTGAAAATACATAAGCAGTAAATCACTGAGACATTTCCTCAAGAGCTTCCTAAGGATTTTTTGGGGAGAGGAGGGTGATTGGTTTGGGGATATTTTTTGGGGTGGTTTTTGTTTTTTTTTTAGCAGTGTTCAATTTCCAAGGAGCTGCCAGGAAGAAAATAACTGAAAAAAAAACAACCACCATGTACAGCAAAAGCTAAGTCAACAGTAAAATAACACAGGGTTCAGTTCTATTGCTATAGGATTATAGCAGTGGTCTCCAAACCTTTTTGATCGTTTTGAAAACCAGTTATTTTCTCACTCATTGTTAAGACATCATATTACCTTGAAAAAAACACAGTAAGTCGGGTTATTTTTCTTTATTTTAATATCTGTTACGTAGCATACTGCTGATAGTCACTTGTCAACACAGAAAAGGTCAGAAAACATAAAACACTTTTTGTAAAAGAAAAATATGTAATTTATCTTCAATTTTGAAAATTCTTTAAAGGACTTTGCTGTGAGATAAACAGAAAACCACTCTGTGATACAAAAGATTTCACAATCACTCCGGAGTTCATTGCAAATTTTTGCTAAGATTCTACCATTTAAATGTCTATAAAATTAACCACATCACTGTGTAGATGTAGAACTCTGTGCACTTTGGGCTAATATGTCATTGCTGCAACAGTTTGTCTATGAATGATGCAGTGAATTAATTTAATGAGTGGTACTATCTCTGTAACTTTACCCTGGAATTCTTTTTTTATTCCAGTCAAAGCAGTCACTTCATCAGTAGTTACACTTGCACAGTTTTTCCATAAAACATTGCTTTTATTAAAGAAGTCATTTACCGTTGGCAATCTGTCTTCTCCGGTACATCTTTCTGTCAGTGGCTTAGCGAGTGGAGATTCTTTTTGTATTTCATTACTGAAACCGAATCTAGCAAATACCATAAACTGCAGCATGTTAGAAACGTGCTTTCAGCCAACTGTGTAACAAACCACCTGTACTGCATAATATGCTCTAATACTTGTTTCTTCAAATCTCCAGCAATGTGTTCTATGCATCTTCCAACAGTATTTGCTGACAAAGGAACGCATTTTAGCTTGTTGTCATATTGTTTTCTGCGTATTTCAGCCATTTCTTCCATGGCAGATTTTTGTCTTTTGCTCTTAAGAAACCTCAAAATAGGCTTTTAAATGTTTATCATTAAGTTTATAAAAGATCTGTCTTGGGGATTTGAGTCTTCAAAGGACACCTACAGATACCATGCGACTTATGATAAAATCTTGATAGTTGAAGAGTGTTTTGTTTCCTTAGCTGTGAGAGCACTAAGAGCCTTTTCCTCATAGAGAGTCTGAAAAGATCCCTATTGTATCATGTCTAATGTAAATATTTATATTTTTAACTTGCTATGAGTTGTGGTTCTGGCAGACTGTACCCGTACAGAGTACCACAAGTGGTTTTACTCTGAAAGAGTAGGTATGAGTACAGCACTCCACCTGAAAGACTCATCTTGCCTTCTGCACCTATAGCCTGTAGACAGCCTGAAGGCAGCATGCATATGGTTTGTCTGGGAGTACCCCATGGCATGTTAAGCTGCCTTGTGTTACAAAGGTCTGTTAAGGTGCACGGAACACCACATGCTTTCTGAAGCACTTTCCAGTTGCACCTGAGCTTGCATCTATGAGTACTAGTCCCTTTAGGACAGTGGATCTGGTTTCAAAAGCAGCTTCAGAAGGCTACATAAACACTTTCTGAGCACAGAAAGTTGTTTACAGGAGGTCAGTAGAGAATTTAGGATCTAAAGTTAATTCAAAGCTGATTGTAAAAGCATTGTCAAATTAAGAATACCAAATAAAAAGTTCAATGGCAAAGAAGAACAACTAAAACTCATTCAGTATTTCTTTCACTTCTTTTCTGTAACTTGTAACAGTACTTTGCTGTTTATCTAATAGTATTGAAAGAAACGTTATTAACTGAATATCTTTATAAGCTTGTATATGTAGTCAGAATTTTTGCATTTGAATGATTTCAAATCACTAAACTGCAAAATTTTTTAATAGCAAAAGAAAAAGCAGTTTGGGCAGTTATCCAAGACAAGGAGTGAATGTTTCTGAGCTGAAAGAGGTTAGATTTAGGTTAGTTATTAGGAATAATTCTGTAGTATGAAGGTGGTGAGGCACTAGAACATTTTACCCCTAGAGGTTGTGGCTGCTCCATCCCTGGCAGTGTTCAAGGCCAGAGTGGATTGGGCTTGAGCAATCTGCTCTAGTGGAAAGTGTCCCTGCCCATGGCAAGTGGCTTGAAACTAGATGATCTTTAAGGTCCCTTCCAAACCTAATCATTCTATGATCAAGTTCCTAATGTAATGGTTTTGTAAATACCAATAGTTTGCCTTTAGACCAGTGTGATCTGCAGCTATGGGAAATTAAGGATGGAATTTACTGGAGCAATTCCAGCACAGGGCTACCTAGATGATTAAAGGAGTAGAGCATCTTTTGTATAAGGAAAAGCAGACAGCAGAGACTCATTAATCTGGAGAAGGCTCAGAGGGGATCTTAAATACTTGATAAGAGGGAAGTGGCATGAGAAAGCTAGGCTTTTTTCATTGGATACAGTGGCAGGACAAGAGGCAATGGACACAAATTAAACCAAGTGAAATTCTATCTGAAAATTTCAGATAGAAAAGAAACAAGAAAACACACTCACACTGTGAAGTTGGTCAAACAGTGGAATGGATTACCTAGAGAGATTGTAGAGTCTCCATCTGTGGAGATATTCAAAACCCAACTGCATGCTGTCCTGGACAACCTGATCTAGCTGACCCTGCTTGAGCAAAGTGATGTATATTGGAAGATTTCAAGAGGCTCCTTCTGACCTAAACTAATCTGTGATTCTATAAATTATTTCTCTCTGTCCTAGTGAAATTTTAGAAGAATGACAGATATTAAAATTATTGTGAATAAACTCCCCAAATTTTCCCAACCACCCAGCCAAAAAAGATATTATTTCAATAGGAGTAAGAAATGAAGTATTTGCAAGTTGTTGTTTGCTTGGCTCTTAACGGCAATCAACACCTGTAGTACACTTTCTAGCAATGGCTGGTAATACAGCAGTATTTCTGTGCTTTAAACAGGCAAGCTTGCCGTACTTAAGCCCGCTTTCTACACCAAATGAAGGAGAACAAGTCTTAAAAAAATCTTCATCAGAGCATGGTTATATAGGGGACAGAAATAATTTCATTATTTTAATCTGAAGTCTGGAAGACCAACATGCTAATTTTTCTAGAGGAAAGGATATATCAGGAAACATATATATCAGTTTGCATACATATTTGTATTGGGATAAACACTGAAACAAAAAATGTAAAAGGGCCCATAAACAGACAATTTCACCATTTTACCTTTTGAAATACTTTGCAAAACTTTTTATCAAGATGAGTAATACACTGCAATGATGAATTTCTCCTAGGCCTATCCACATCATAAGAAACAGCTGTTTGCTACTCTTGATGACACATTGACAACTTGTCTTTCAGATAGCATGATAGCAAACAGCTTTCACAAACAATCCAAAATGTATCTACAAAACAAAAACCATCCTACAGACCTCCTGCTCAGCAGAAAGTTAGGGGAAAAGCTTTCAATATTTAGAGATACCTTCTTAGGAAGTTGTTTCTGAACTGGTGAATGTCTGGAGCAGTTTGTTTTATGGAGGAAGAAGATAGAAATTTGAGTTACTTCAGCCTTCCTAGAATTGAAATTATCCCTGCTTGCAGAAAAAATCACATAGTGTATTCATTAATGTGGTTGGAAAGCAAGTGGGTTTTACTTTGCTGATGAGTAGCAATGCAGGGGCAAAAATCTCTTGGGTAGTGTAAATGTGGGTGACAAATGGAAAACAAAATCAGTAAAAACTGAGAGTGGGTGGGAAGTGCGAAGCACTCATACTGAAATATAAAGAAAGGAAGGAGAAGAATAAGTTCTGCACAAAAAGTATATAGACATGGAAATGGAGGAAAACAGAATGGGTACTATAATAGTGGATGAAAGGGCTGAAAAATAAATGTCAAGGCAGAAAAATAATTCAGATGAAAGGAAAAGACTTCCAGAATTGTAAGCCTACCAGAAGGTAGATATTTTAACACTGAAAAAAGAGCATCAAACACCAGGATCCAAAGGAGTATGTGCTGTAATGACAGTGGGTCTGAGAGATACATATGCCTCTCATGACCTGAAACAACACTATCACCTCCATTGCTTGAAATCTGCCTCATTTTGTTTCGAATAAAAATAGCCTGCAGGTAAGCCAGAAAAAAATAGACAACTACTCTAAGATTTATTTAGTCATGTCAGCAGAAAATGACTACATTACAACTTGAATAAGAACTCTCCCTTTCTTATATAAGGAACATATTCATCTATTGAAATACAGTGCAGACCATTGCAACATCTGAACACTGTCACATTGTCAAAACATAGCCAGAAAGCTTCCTAGCAGCTCCTGAGCTGCCTTTTAGAAATTAATATTTCTTGAGATTGGGAGGTAAAGAGAATAGGGAAAGGCTGAGTTTTATTTTAGAACAAAGAGAAACATTCTCAGTCTAAATAAAAGAGCTTTTTTCATGTGAGATTTCACTTTAGATTAAAAAATGCATTCATGGGGAACTTTAAAGTCAGTACATCAGAATTTGCCACATGGGTGAACTTATGAGAATCATTTGCAAATATAGATCAGATAATATTTAATGCATGCTTTCTGAACTCCCTTGCTCTAGGAGTCACTCTATCTCCTCTCTTTCCCCTTCTATTTGTTCTTTTCCTTTTCTTTTTTCTTCCTGTTGGTGATTCAGGGATTTATCATGTTCCAAGTTTCAGCTGCAGAGAGGTGCCAGAACAAGTAAGCAAGCAGAATCTTCCAACTCAACCCTGCTAGCAGCTGTATGAAAGCTTAGTGAAGCTTCCTGCCTTACACTGAAAGCACTGAAGCCAGCCATGTCAACCAGGTATTTCAGAGGGGAAAGCACATTTGTTGCACTGGGTCTGGATGAGATGGAGATAAGTTTGCTAAACCAGTCCTCATAGTGCTGTGCTTGCCATTGGCACCTAGAAAGGCGTAGATAACACACCAGTGGTTTGGCTGCTGCTGAGCAGTGCTCATACAGCATCAAAGCTGTCTCTCCAACATTTGTCCTTTGCCAGTAGGCTGGAGGTGGGCAAGACTTAGAGAGGAGACCTAGCAAGGATAGCTGATCCCAAGTGACCAAAGGAATATTCCATAACATGACATGCTCGGCAGTAAAGGCTTAGTAAAAGGAAGGGGGGATGGTTGGCATTTATTGCTATGTTTGTCTTCTGGAGCAACTGCTGCATGTACTGAAGCCTCAATTCTTGGGAAGTGGCTGGACATTGCCTGTGAAATAGAGAATAAATATTCTGTTTCCCTTTGCTTCTGCACATGGTCTTTGCTTTTGACTATCTTTTTCTTGAGCCACAAGGTATTTTCCTCATCTTATTTTCTCCTACTCTGTCCTGATGAGGAGAGTGACAAAGCAGCCTAGTAGACACCTTGCATCCAGCCAAGGTCAATTTACCACAGTCCTTGCACCTAACATAGGTCAATTCATGCGGAATTCAAGATAAGAATAGTAACTGGCAAACCATAAACTGAATACAGCTAAAGAGCAAAGATTGTGGGGATTTTACATAGTTATAATTGTGATGAAGGCACAAGGGGTGGATTCTGTGCAAATTCTCCACTTTTTTCAGTGTCGTGATGTTGTTTTGATTTTGGTGTGCAGAATTATTGATTTTTGATGTCAGAAAAACTTGTAACATTCATGTGATGAATGTGGATTTTGATGATAATTCTTAAATATGTGATTAGTATATTTAAGAATTAAATATGTGAGTTATTATAGGGATGGGAATGCATCTGGTTTGTGTTGGAGCACAAGAACCATTATCAAGGAAGGAAACAAAGTTTCATTTTTTATCACTCCATGTTATCGGAACATATGAATGCTGAAAATATAATGTTCATCTCTCCACATGACAATGAGGAATCTCATGTTATTTGGGTGAGGACTTAGTTCTTTACCAAATTCACAGTGGCAGAGAAGTCCAGATCTAGTGGCAATTAAAATAGATAGGGATCTTGTTGACAATGATGAATTTTATTTGAGACTAAGAGTGCCCTACTGGGTACATTCTATGAATGGAGCAGTATTGTAAGTAGAAGCTGGGCTGAGAGTGGCTGAGGTGGAAAGGATCATAAAAGACATCTCAGTTAATATATTTGTGTTGTCCTCAGTAAAAATCAAAGTGAATAGGAAAACAATCTCAGAAGAAAATGAGGTAGAGTTTTTTCTGATTAGAAAACTGAAATGATTGTAATAAATATATAGCAAAGCAGGCCATAGAATAGCAAATGAAATAAAAACATGAGTGAACTGCACACACAACTTTCTGTGGGACAAATTATGACTCAAAGGAAGATTAAATCAATTTCATGCATAATTTATTAGTGCTGTCATGGATGGCCTGCTCTAACTCAGAGCCTAGGTGAATTGAATTGTTTACCTAAAGCAATACCTACTGCTCCTTTACAGTAGAAATGAATTATTGTAGTAAGCATTGATATGCTTGGCAGAAAAGGAGAAAAATAAAATAAAGGCAACTTGAGAAGGGCAATTTGTATTTTGCAAATTGATGATTAACTGCCTATAGATTAGGATGTCACTTGTCATTTCTAAAAGGTGATGGTTTATGTTAGCCACAGGCTTCAAGCAAATTTAGTCCCATGCATTGCAGAGTTCAACTATGTTATATAACTAAAACATAGAGCTTGAGGCTGCCTTGAGCCACAAAATTTGTTATATAACATGTAAATTTTATCAGGAAGAAATCAATTCTCTGAAGATTACTTAAAGTGCTGGTTTTGAATTTGTTTATGTTCCAGATAAAGTGAATTTTGTTGGTATCATTCCATTCCTTATGCATACTTCTCCGTAGCACAGCCCCCTCCAGGTCCACAATTAGACATTTATTGGATGTAATTCACAGCCTCACCACCTGTCCTGGGTTCAACAGTAGCAGCCATGTTACTCATTCTTAGTAGCTGGTGCAGGACTGTGTTTTTGACTTTAGCCTGAGGAAAGTGCTGATAGCACACCGATGTTTTGGGTTGTTGCTAAGTAATATTTATCCCAACCAAGGACTTTTCAGTTTCATGTTCTGCCAGTGAAGTGGGGCACTGGAAGCCAGGAGGAAGCAGAGACAGGACACTTGACCCAAACTAGCCAAAGGGGTATTCTGTACCACAGCACGTCATGCCCAGGACAGAAACTAGGAGGAGTTATCCAGGAGGTCCAAATTTCTGCTAGGGTCAGGCTGGGTATCGGCCAGCAGGTGGTGAGCAGTTGTATTCTCTCCCGTTGTTATTCCCCTTATCATTATTATTCGCAGTAACAGTAGTGGTTTGTGTTATACCTTAGTTACTGGACTGTTCTTGTATCAACCCATGGGAGGTACATTCTTTACATTCTCTTCCCTATCCTTTACATTCTCATCCCTATCCCTGCAGGAGTGGGAGGTAAAGAAGGCAGGGAGCGAGTGAGAGGCTGTATGGTCTGAGTTACTGGCTGGGCTTAAACTACAACAGTTCTTTTAGAGCCCCAGTAGTGACATAGCATAGGTATTGTAGCATGTCAGCAGTGAAAAAAGCTGGCATAGACATAAGGGTTAATTTAAAAATAACTGCTCTGCTGGTAGCCATATGCCGTAAAAAAATGGTATTAAACTTGCTCTCATCTTTTTAAAGCACTAATAACTATGGAAAAGTAATAAGAAACACATACAGGACCATGAAAGATTCTCTTTGATTTTGGATTCTTAATCTTCTCCTTAATGGGCCAGTGTTGCAGCCTTTCACCCACCCAGCAATAATTTTCTGTCCCAGGGTGCGTATATAAAAGACTTCACTTTCCTACATTGTATGACTGCACTTCCCTGAGCACTCAAATCTAGCAAAAAAAAAAAGGTTTATTCAAGATAAACAAAGAAAACACTTGACTGAAAATACAAACTGGAATCTAACTCTTTCTTTTCTTTATTTTCATTTCATTCCTTGGGAAAGCAAGTGCCTCAGTGTAGTTTTTTATTTTTTGCTCACTGCTGCCCTAGTTTGCTTATTGTGTTTTATGGTTAGAAGCTATTGAGGCAGCCACCAGGACTGGCCATCATTTGCTGGTATCCTAGGGCCCTTGCAGTCTAGAGCACAATACTGAAGCAAAACTTGCTGCTTTGCTGAACTACTTTCTTCTGTCCTTAGACAAGTGAGTCAATCATATGCATAGTCTTCAGATAAACCTCTCTGCCATGCTTGGCGCTATTGACAGCTATTACATTGGTCTTAGCTCTGCTGGGCTTCCTTCCAAATCAAAATGTTGTTAGCTATGTTGTGTTGTGAACTGTGGCCCTGACCACAGCTAACTGTCAGCACAGATAATGGCAAATCCTGTTCAGTATAGTTTAATATTGGCTTTTGTTCACATCTGGACCTGTGTGAGAAGGGCCTGACACCAGAGCTCTCCTTCAGACCCACCTTCCAGGGAGCAACCTGTCTGGGGGTGACCTGGTGAGGTCTCAAGGGCCATGGAATAGGGCAGTGCCCTTCCTGCCTGACCAGACTTGTCCCAGAGCCACAAGCAAGGAGAACCTGCTGGGCTGGGGGACAGTGGCTGTGGTCAGCCACAACCTGACCGTCTGGGAAGGCAGGCCCTGGGAATGGGGTCAAGGTAGTACCTGGTTCTGTGGAACCTGCTTGCCTTTGATTTAGAAGCATGCATATTGATTTGGGAATTGATGCGTATATATCTTTGAGAATCTGGCAATAAATAATACCTCCTGTTTTTCAAAATCAGTTATAACTTAAGGAAGAAATTAGTCTCTCAGTCCTTCTGAAGTCATGTACTTTTCTGAACAGTTTATTCTGTTTCACTCATTTGTTGGATATTCTTCTCTTCTGCAAACTCCCATTGGCCTGAAAAAGACTTTTATGTAAGGATACAAGGATTTGCTCTTTTTCTTGTTCTACATGTGCACATTATTTTCTGTCTTTAGAGTTTATCTATAAATGTTAATGACTTTTTATGAGGACTAATATGCTTCCGTAAATTGTAGGAACGGCTGTTGGAAAGATGACTTCCTTTGAGTATAGTCAAGCAATATTTTCCTAGAGGGAATGACTAAGTTTACTTCACAGGAAATATTGAGCTTTTTTTTGCAGTAAATAAAGATAGCAATCGGGCATTAGTGAATGTCAAAAACAGCCTGAGTGAATTCAGAAAGAAATTAACTTGTTTAATTATGATGATCAAGAGAACCTTCTTATTTGCCTTTTTGAGTCTGGTTTCACTCATTAATATAGTAACACGCTATATGGCCAAAATGAATATCTATTAAAAGAAAAAAAAAGAAAGTAATTTATATGAAATATCATGAACAGAGAACTAGAGAACTATGGTAAACAGTGATGCACAGTATCATTTTCCATCCCAACTTCTCGGTGAATAAATTGGTAATAGGAATAACAGCTATAACCACAGAAAAAAGGTATAAAAATTACATATCCTGTTTTCCAGGCATAAAAAACTCTGCATTCTCACCTTTCAGTCCTTTTTTTCCTGTTCCAAATTTGACTCTCAGTCAAGCAAACGAAGGATAGTAGAAAGGACTCCAGTATACCGTCTTCTTCTTCATCCTTACCTGTGTTCAGCACTCCAAGATCCAAACTGTTGTCTTATTAATACTTTCAATTTCTAGAATTCATCAATTTTTTTATTAGATAGTATTAATACTGAGCCAGGCTGCTATTGGAAAGCAGCCAGTTTAATCTTAAAGCTACACAGATCCAGAAAGCATAAAAACGCTCTGGCTCCCTGTTTCAACGCACACCTAAAACAAGAAAGCCCAGGAAGAGCCAGAGTTACTCATCTGAACAGCTTCAACCCAAACAGGAAAAGCAAACAAAAAACTCCAAAAATACATTTTCTGTTACCAAATGAAGTTCTAGTATGTAAAAGGTAGAGATTGGAGATAACAAAGAACTCAAAATAGCTTTCTTGCCATTCACTTACAGTGACCAATTTTCATGTCACAGATCCATTTCTTTCTCTTTCTCCTCTTTGCAAGCCAGGAATATCTGCATAAAAATGAAGTTCTAGTGCTTTTGCACTATTTTAAAGACAGAGAGGATTTTTTGGATGTTGTTCATAATTTCTTCATTTATCCAAATAGACAGTAGACAGTGTTGGATTTTGCCCAGGAAAAGTTTTCACTGAGTAAAGACTTCAAGATAAAGACAGTCTAAAAGTGACATTCTAGTTATAAAATAGTTCTCTATTTCATTATGGTAAGCCTAGGAAAGGGAATATATAAATGTACCTCAGTTAAATCGTGTATAAAAGATACAGGCACATTCCTTTAAACAATAAGATTACTGTGTGCTTACTAAGTTCTCTTGAACTTTGAAGGTGAAATGCAAATCCACATCAACTGGCTTGGTGATGTTTGGAGTGTTTTGTACTGGAAAGACACAAACCAATAAAAGCTGCGTTCTCTAACTACAGCCTGTACCGTGGGTTTCTTCTCCATTATACAATTAATGTATGATTTCACTTTGGTGTCCACTTTCTTACATATGTCTCACAAGAATTAGGAAATATATTTCTCTTATGCCAAAGCATATGAGACATACACCTCAGCACTGATAGTGAGATGGCTGTAGGCCTGAAGGAGGTACTTAACTTTGCACCTAGACTCAACTCCTTTGAAATGGCAGATGATTTCTGCTGTTTTGCTCTAATAGTTTGATTCTATGCCAACTTTAACATTTCTGTTATAAGTGCTGTATTTGTAGATTTTGAATAATACATTTTTTAAAGCTTTAGCTTCTCTTTTCAATTTGCAAATTAAAAAAACCCAGAAGTTCAATTTGAATTACTGTGAACTGAGCATTACTCCCTCTACCAGTGAAAACTGACAGAGCTACAAGGACTTGAAGCTTTATGAAATCTTTCAGCTTTGGAGTCTGCTTTAAAGTTATTGGATTAATTTTGTGAATTCAGCAAAAAACTAAGCTTTGCACATTCACAGACAGAATATTAATAGTTCAGGTCTGTTATTCAAACCCTCAAGAGCAAGAGGAAGTCTAAACATGCCAATCTTAACTTGCATGGCTGTGCTTTTCATGCTTCTATTTCACAGTCATGTATTACAAGTTGCAGTTAGAAGGCCAGCTTGCATTTTTAATCTAAAGCCAGCCCATGTAGAACACAAGAAATTTAAGAATCTTGTACAAGCTTACTCTTAAACACTGGGGAAGTGTTTGTTTGCGCTTCTCCAAATAATGCCACTCCAGGACAATGAAGAATAAACATTAAAGGCATTAATTATGATCTATGAGTTCGTTTTCTTTTTCTTGATATGTTAAGATTTCTTAAAGCAGTCTTTCCATTCTAAAATGGTGACTGCAGCAATCAATAAATTCTTTTGAGTTACTTGTATATATACTCCTATGCACATGCCTTCATATATGTGTGGATGGATATTGATGTGGATATATGTGTACAGAGAAGGAGAGGGAGAATAAACCCACAGAGTCTGGGGAGGGACTCTTCATGAGGGACTTTAGTAATAGGACAAAGGGTAACGGGTTCAAACTTAAACAGGGGAAGTTTAGATTGGATCTGAGGAAGAAATTCTTTACTGTAAGTGTGATGAGGCACTGGAATGGGTTGCCCAGGGAAGTTGTGAATACTCCATCACTGGCGGTGTTCAAGACCGGGTTGGACATAGCCTTGGGTGGCATGGTTTAGTGGAAGGTGGCCCTGCCCATGGCAGGGGGGTTGGAACTAGATGATCCTGAGGTCCTTTCCAACCCTAACTATTCTATGATTCTATGATTCTGATTCTATAATTAATGGCATCATTTTTGTTTTATTTCTATGCAGAAAGCAAGACAACTTCTTTCAATAATAATCATAATTGTTTTAATCACAAATTTAAAAGTGAAAAGTGTCAGGGGCCACCTTTATGTTAAACTTCTGACCTTAACACTGTCAAATCTTTCTTCCTTCATTTAAGTATCATGAATAGTACTCTCGCTGTTTTCAAGAAGCATTCTGATTTTTAACATAGTCCATTTCCTCTGCTTATCATAGCACAAAACCTATAATGGTGGCTGGTCTTCTATATCAGCCTCTTTTTCTTTTTCTTTTTTTTATGCCAGAATTATCAGTCCCTTTCTTGACTTGTCTTAGAACCCAGAGTTAATGTCATTTGGGCCTTAGGGGCTGTTGAGCAGCAGAACAGGCATAAGCTGAGGAGCTCGAGGTAGCATTAGCAGTCGTGCCTGGCTTTATAATACTAACTTCTTCCTCCAGGATTTGTCAATTTTGATTTTGAAGTTCAGTCAGCAATGACATGTACTGTTTGCCTCCTGTCTGTTCGGCAAAATAAAGGGAATAATTTTCTCTTCCAGGTGACAATATTGAAAAGGAAACCTCAACAGTTGCTTTCTTAGCTTGATGTGCAAGCTGCATCTTTTTTCTTGGTTTTTTTTCCACACAGCCGCAATGGCTTTTTGAGTTTAGGAATATTTCAGTCCTCTGGATAATTTAATAACAGGCTAATCCTACCCCAACCTACTTTCCTTTTCAAAAGCTGCGTCCTCACTGAATTTTTCTGCTTTCTTTTCATGAGCTGTTAAAGTCAGAATGAAAGAAAAGGAGGGAGGAAAGAGGAGGGACAAACCTCATTTCTGACTGCACGGGGAAGTCAGTGAGTAAGAGTGAGTCAGAGAATACAGAGGATCTCCCTGAGAGCTCTTCCCAGTTCACAATACTCTTACCATAAAAGGGAAGAAAAGGGTATATAAATATATGTATAAATATATAAATATTGCAGCAAATTCAAAAAGTGGTTGAAGTGGTTGATTCCTGAGCTAGAGCTACATACAGAACCAAGTACCAAAATCTTTTTTGCCCAGCTCTGGATCTTAGAAGTGCTCAAGTATTTTTGCCTATTTGCTTCATGCAGCGACGCACCAGGACAGCTTTGCTATTAGTCATTGCCCTTTTTTTCAGAGAGCTTGCAACAAATGAACTCAGTTACTTAACTGTGGGAATTCAGTCAGAGATTGTTTTGAATCCTTCTTGTGCATACAGGCTGCAAATGTGTGGCCAGATACTTTTGGCTGATTGGAAAGCGTTTCAAAAATGTGAGTGAATAGTTTGCGTGAGCTATCAGGAGTTTGGTATAGGTTTTTTTCCATACCCACATTACTAATTAGCTACAAAATACTTGGCCCCTGAGAATACAAATTGTAATTTCAGAGCTGGGAAAGTTTTCACATGTGCCAGCTCATATATTTTGCAGTGACTCATCAAAATGAATAGTTGTGTTGGTCGTGTGATGCTTCGCTAACAAATAGGAGAAAATGTATACTATTTTAACAACACTTAATTGAGTGTGTGTAAGCTTTTCTCTAAGGGAAAAAAAGTTTTTAAAGTATGCTTTTATTTTCTTTTTTTAAAGACAGAATAAACCACTTTGACAATAGAGAGTTCCCTGATTGTGTGGGATAAATGCAAAAAGATTTGACACTCACTCTAAAATTTATTCTTTACTAGCAATATGATCTGTTCATTCTTCACGCCTTCTTTATTACCTCAAAACTTCTTGCATTTATTATTTAGGTACAATTTGTTAGCGGAGGATAGAGTACTTGCCTCTTTGTAAAGTATTGGCAAATATCACCATAATGGTTGGTTATTTCTTGGAATTAGTAGCAAATTATTGCTTCTTCTTTTTCTGTCTCTCCACTTACTCCCATAAACTTGTAATTGTCTGCAGAACACATTTTCTATTCTGTGTACACTTTCAAATCAGACCTGAGGAAAAGCCACAGCTGACTTCCAGGGTAACCTGGACAACACTGTGCTTTTAGGAAAGTTGAAAGGCATTTGGAGTCAACTAGTGTTTGTTAGGGTCTTGGTGTTTGGATGTGTTGTTTTTTGGAAGAAAGGTTATATGGTATTTCCCCCAGGACAGATTAATTCCAATAAAACCCCTACATTTTGCTCTGAAAGGTGTTTGGAAGATGTAAGATAATATTATCAAATTCTAGTCTAAAATTCACCTGTCTTAAGTGCAGATAATTCTGAAATAGATGTACCTTTCATTTTGTAATGACTGAAATATAACTATAGGAATGAAATAAACCTACTTGATGAACTTAATCCATTCTGAATTATTCTGTACTGCAATTAGGACTTCAGTGTTGAAAATAGTTAAATCCTGCCTGGCTTTAATACAGAAATCAGTACAGGTGCTATCTGGCTGGTACCAGCATAGATGTGCATGTGCATCAACAAAGCATTATAATTTTCTGAGTAAAGAAAGGCAAGTATGTTTGGAGGTGCCTAAGGTGCTGGGGAATAATGAAAAAGTATGCCTATAAATTCCCAGAGATCTCTGTAAGTTTTATTCTTAAAACAAGCGTGTTGACCTAAAAGTGTACATCTAGAAAGTAAAATCTATAGTGTTGCAGCACACACTATAAAAATGTAAATGCTGCTTGAAGCATGCTTTATGTATGAATCTTTCAGGCTGCTGAGACCTTAAAGGAACAAAGCTAAAATAATTCCCTATTTAAAAAGCTAAAAGATAAAATATGTATTTAAAATTATAAATTATACATAAATCCCATTTATAATTTATTGTCTATAAATTTTTTATCATAGAAACAAGGAGAATGGGATATATGTAAATATAAAAAAGTAAAGTAAACACCTTTGTAAGCTGGGTGCAAGGAGTGAACTTGCATTTCTTTCTTTTTTTAATAGAGCTGTAATCTAAAGGACATGCTTGTAAGACTGTCATGTCAGATTGGTAGAAGTCAGGGTGTTTTTTCCATTAGGAACATAGTTTTTTTCTGCTTTGGTAGTAAACCGTGATGTTCTCTAGCATGCATTGGTGGTGTTTATCCAATTCAGTTACATTCTATAAGGCAGAGTAGCGTGTATGTCAGCTAGAATAGTCAGTTCCCATTTTGTTATGTTCAGGTAGCCAGCAAGTCCTGATTCCAGCTTGTGATTTCAATAATGTTCCTACCTGAGTTACTTGTCACCAGCATGACAGAGCTGCATATCTAATAAAAAAAGGATATGAGAATCAGAGGCCATAAAAGAAGAAACATTTAAGGCTTTCTAAACCAACCATAGTAACCTGTGGAACAGAACTCGCATCAGTCAGCACTCAGTATCTTCCCACATTTTAATGCAGTCAAAATACAGGCTACATCTAAGTCTATTTAAATATGTGTACATATTTATAATTAGGAATTTAATGGGCTGTGTTGTTCTGATTTATTCAGGATTAGTTGTTAACTGTAAGGAATTGGTTACAGGCATGACTGTACTATGAATTGATTTGGCAGTGGGGGCAGAAAACAGATCTTGCAAGCCTACTAGTAATGCTGTTAGCTGCATTCAAAAAAATACTCTGATTGCACTGCTTTATGTAATCTTCCTAAGCTATGCAGTGGTCAAGGCCAAACAGAATGAAGGCAATAAATAAGAGTTTCCACTTGGAAATTATACTATTGAGCTCATGGCTTTCCAAAATTCAAAGACTGCCAGGTTTTTGTGTTTCCTTGGTATGCCAAGTATTTATTTTGAAGCATGCAGTGGGATTTTTGGGGTGAGTTATATTAGTTACAAAAAAAAAGTGCTCGATGTCCAGACTTAGACCAAAAGAAACAAAAATCCCTGGTACTTGATTTTATATTTAACATTTCTGTGTATATGTTTTAAATCGGAGGTTAAAGGATTGAATGCTGCACGGTAAACACTGGGGTGGCCAATTTTAATAACGCATTGATCAAGAAATATTTTGAACCATTATGTTTTAATCAGCTTAAACCTTAGTGCAGTTCTGTATTTAATAATGAGTTTAGCGAAGAGAAATGGAGAAAAGTAATAAAGCAGTAGGACTTGAAGTAGTTATTTTTATGATCCCTGAAGGTATTAGAGACCATTACAAAACAAACATTTCAATAAAATGGCCTTAACAACAAGTCATATACCATTAAAAAGTACTTCTCTGGAAAAAAGATAGATTGCAACAGCACATGGCAGAATAGACTGAAGCTTCAGATTGTGCAAATACTATATTTTCAGAAAAAAATTAGAGGACTAATGTCAGTTATGGTAACAAAGAAGCGAGAAGGTATTCAGAAATCTTCAGGAAAGCATCCCTGAGAACTCTCACTTCCCAAGTAGGTTTTATATAGTGAGTTGATCTGAGTGGCTCGCTGATGTTTCCTTCTTTCTGTTAAACCCACTGGAACATTCCTTCTCTAGTTTTCATTATATTTAATATTTATTTATTTATTCTGTTGCTGAACCAGCGGGAGATGGTTTAGTTTATTGCATGTGGGGCAGCTTCATTAATGCTAAACTATCAGTAAATCAATGAGTGCTTTAATTTTTTTGTCCTTTTCAATTCATAATGGAACAAAAAGAAAATCACTTAGCAACACCTAAGTATGTGAAGCTAGACCCTGAGCATTCATTGGAATGCCTTCACTGGATTTGTAACTTAGCCAGTTCTTTAGAGAGTCTGGTCTTTTTTTAACCATCTAATGCATTCCCCAATAGTGTTGCTAAACAACCCTTTTCTTTGATGCTCTCTTCAGATGCCTGTCTCAGACTGTATTTAATTTCATTGTTTCTTTGAAAGCCTGTAATCTTGTTTCTGTTTACTCTTTTACAGCTGTGTAAATTTAAATGTATTTACTTTCTTCATAGATTTATGCAGCCTGAATTCATCACCCTGAGATGTTCACTGACAAATTTTTGAGTATAGCAGCCAAAAAAGACCGTGAATGCTAGGTAATTCTGGGCATCTGGCTATTTCATTTATACTTGTAAATAGGAGTTGAGCTCTTAGTAAAATTTGGTGATCATAGGTAGTATTATTAGTACTGCCAGTGGATAAGGTACACATATCTTTGGAACTTTTCTGCTTCAACTGCTGGAGAGAAATCTCTCAGCCTTGTCCCTGAAGAAGAATAAGAGTGTTAAGTTCCTCAACTGCAACTTCACTGAAACCCTGTTTGAAGTATTTTGGTTTTCACTGAAATGTAGTGCCATCAAAATAAGATTCTTTCCATCACATTTTCTTCAATATAGTATGTATTTTATTAAGGGAGACTGATGAAAAAAAAACAGGGTTTGGTTTTTTTGTTTGTTTGTTTTCTGAGACTTCTCACTTGCCCAGCTCCCCATTTATCTTTCCTGTGAAGAAAGATGACTGCCTTAAAACTCTCTTAAAACTCACTTTGTAGCCTAGGATTAATACATGAATTATTAAATCTTGACTGTTCTTTGTTGGGCAACAAATAACCCCTCATTTGAGAAGGAAAACGTGTGTCTCTCCTTTCTACTAACAGTGTGTACCTGACTGTTACCATTTACCAACGTAGTAATATTCTATTCTCCTGGTTGAAAGGCTCTGAGCCTTCAAATTGTTAACAGAAAATAGAGAGGATAAGTTTTTTTCTTTTCAAATTTCTCTGCTTTAATCAGATTAAATTTATTGGGTGGTTAATAATTTCACAATGATATAAAGAATTGCCAAAGTTGGAATGTCAATCTTTAATTTAAAAGCATTACATGTTCTTGCATCTTTGCTTTGGTTATATGCACACAGTATGATGTGTAACATTCACTTTTCTCCATATACCATATTCATTTAGTATTCAGTCTCATTCTGTGTAGTCCTGTGTATGAAGTGAACATAAAATAATCTTATTTTTCTTGTATCACTTCTCTAACAAGCCTTACAAAACACATTGATATTTCAAATATATTAATGACTGCACCTGCACTTAGCATCTCTGAGATACACAGGGAACTGTTGCACAGCCTATTTAAGGAGCTGCCAATTACATGGGAAACCTAGAGTTTGTAATTTTAGAATCATAGAGTACCAGGTTGGAAGGGACCTCAAGAATCCTCTGGTCCAGCCTTTCCTGGCAAAAGCTTAGTCTAGATGAGATAGCTCAGCATTCTGGCCAGGCACATCTTGAAATTGTCCAATGATGGAGAATCCATCACTTCCCTGCAGAAATTGTTCCAATGGCTGACTGCTCTCATTGTGGAAAAATAAACCCCAAACAACTAAAATTGTAGTACAGTTCATGCAGGACTGCAATGTTTGCAGAGTTTGTTCTCTTGTCATAACTTCTCACTTTCCTTTAATTTCTTTGGATAATATTTCTCTTTGCCCAATTTATTATTTTCGCTAATAGTTTCTGACATTCATGTCACATTTTCTCTTTTTGATGGACTGAACACCAAGATTTACTCAGAGATTGTGATTTGCTGAGGACTATATAAAAAATAAAAGGAAGAATTTGAACTGAATCAAGATTTGATAAAAGAATTGCCTAAAACAGTTTTTCTCTTTATACGCAATTTTAAATTTTTGTGTTGAAAACAGATTATTGATATTTCCCAAGGTTTTCTAATGACTTTTTAATCTATTTATTTAAACGCTCCAGTATAAAAATTTCAGATTTCTAGGTTATCCACTTTATAAACACCTCATCTTGCAAATCTCCAGTTAGATTGCCACTAGAAGTCAGGAGAATAAAACTCTTTAATGCCAGTGTAGCATTAAGAAACAGGCATTATTTATTACAGTGCCAGATGCACAGGGGATAGCTCCTCCTAACATGCATGCCTGTTCTTACAGGTCTCTTGCTTTTAAGCATTCATCTCATACATATACATTATCATTCCAATAAATCTGATACATATTCCAGAACTAATGAACATAGGTTACTACCCACTAGAGCATGCACAGTTTATTTAGAATGAGGGTCCCAGGGGTGACCCTTGCCATGCTACCAGCACTATTGTAATATGCCTACTGATCTATATTTTCTTTTACTTTATGAGACATGATTGGATGCTTTAACCAAATTAAATTATTTTCAGAATAACTAATGCAGTTCTATATTTAGTTTACTCATAATTAAAGCAACTGTAAAATATTATCCTCTTTAGTGTTGCCTGCAAGGCTTTTTGGGAAAAGCTAATCATTTGGACTAACCTAGAGTAAAAGACTAGCTTATGATCACAAATATGCCCATAGGAATTTTGTTACCTATGCTGGGGCACATTATAAACTGGTTTAAGAACATCCACTTAAATGTGCACCTATTAAGGCTCATTCTTGTCTCATTTATGCTAGTATAAATCACATTGAAATTACTAGAATTGCATTGCTTTTACGGCATTGTACTGCGAGTAGAAGAAGGCTGATTAAATTCATGTTAATTGACACTAATTGGCAGTAAGGACTTTAAGAGGATAAAGTTTTTAATAAAGCACTAAACAGACAGATGATCCGTCTAAATTGACCGAAGGCATTTTCTTATTCTAAAAATGGTACTGCCTTATTATTTGTTCCTAAAGCTAATTTCTAAACTAAAATCAGCTTCCTGGTCTTGGGCTACATGAAGTCCTAGGGCACCTTCATAGTTAATGCTAGTTTGGCTCTCCCATGCTCAAATAACTTTCACGTTTGTTGACCTACCTCTCCAGTATCACGGCTAATCCAATATGAAACCTCTAGGAACATTTCCATCCCAGTTTTGTAGCTGCTGTCAGGTGCTCTTGAATCTGAGCATCTACTGAATGTTCTAAACCATATTCTTTTATTGAACTACAAACCTGTGTTTGCCAGGCTACACTTGCAAGATCTTTCTTAAAATTATGTTTCTTAGTACCCTCCTGAGTGTGTTGTCAAAGCCCTTTTCTTTGAAAGTCATGGCTTCATGGCTTTGCTTGTAGCACAGTCTGCTGCATTTCCTCATTCATGTAGATGTTACTAAATCATGCTGAACTGATAATCAGTGTATTCTGTGTACATGTAATGCATAAAGTGTTCAAGGGGAGGCACTGTGCACATAGGTGTATAATGTGTATATGTATACGAAATATAGTGGCACAACAGATACACCTGTTAGCATATACATATGTAGCACACACAGTATAATGATATGTACATACACTGTATGAGTGTGTATACTGAGATTCATTAATGATATATGGTGCTACTGGTCCAATACATTGTTATTGATCTCCAGATATGTGGTATGTGTCTTACTGATTTGCCCAGTCAGTGAACCTAAGAACTTTCCTGTGTTCTTTGTGTGGAAGTTCTTAAGAACTCTATATTGAGGTCCAATGAAAATAAAAAGATTGAATTCTATCCCAAATCCTGTAGTCATTATTGGTCTTAATTATGTGGAGTAAAGGTCAGCAGAGGCTGTGTTGCACTGTACTCCAGAACCTGAGGTGCTCAAATTCATGGCATAATCCTACTAATCTTACCACTTGTAGGAAACCCAGTGCTCAACTGATCATTTGTCATTGTTTGAACCTTTGCAAATTAAGATTAAATCATGAGGTATTTTTGCCTTTGGCTGATGAATTGATGAGTTATTATCTAAGTCTAAACTTTTCTGTACATATTAATGCTTTAACCCTCTTAAAAATTCCACTGTTGTCACTAAAAGTCTTTCCATAGTATGGCATATGTATAATTGCTTCCTTAATTATTTAAGGTGATTTTAAATGGTTACTCTCTACAGGACCTGGTTAGACTAAATTAAAAAAGTTATTCTCAGAGGACCCTTCCTAACAGTAACCACAGAAAAGGGGACCTGCAGAAAGTGTGCATTGCTTTTTCACATATAATTCCCAATTTCTGAATATGTTACCACTCAGAAACACTGAAGCAATTTCTCCTGATGATATTTTTAGCTTCATCCTCTGTAAAATATGTATCAAGCAGCCCTATTTTCATACAGAAATAAAGTGACTGCTTGGTGGAAATGGTATAGGTAGTTTTCCTTCTTTTGTCCCTGATTATTTTAATTCATTATCCAGTACCCTTTCTGGTCCTTATGAATTTAGAAAGATATAGACATGAGACTTGAACACCCAGAAGATGGAAAATCAAAATTATTTGTATTTTATTTTTGCAGTATTTTGATTTAGTAATAAGGATGAAAGGAAGAGCACAGAATTATAAAGATGCCATAAGCTAAAGAGAAGCCAAATCAGCACCTTTTGAAGCGTTTTCTAGGACAGAAAAATGACAAAGTGGGACTGGTAGCTCATTCAATCTTTAGTCATTAAGGTTTTAACAGGTTTCAAAATCTGAAAGCTCTTGTACTGGTGGCACAAGTATCTGTGCAAATCAGAGCCCTTAATTCAAGGACATGATCCTTCAGCTCCTCTAAGCTTTCTTTCTAAGATTTTCTGATAACTAAAAAATGTTAGGATTTTTCAGCTGAAAAGCAGCTGCAAGAATGAGCCAGTGCTACCTGCTCAGTCTTGTACATTGTGTATTAGGCTCCACTAGTAGTTAAGGGGGTGACAAACAGAAAAAACAATTGAGATGGTTAATAAGTTAAACTGCTTTTTATTTCTCTGCTGCATCTAACTTAACAACATAGTTTTACACTTTCAGAAGATTTCTTAATATACAGCTAGTCTGACTATTGTTTGTATACTCTAATACACTTCAGAGTTTAAAGAACTGACATTTTTGTGTATGACTTCAACTGTTGCCCAAGTGGGCAAAAAGAAGCCATGTTTATGCAGAAAGGTTTGTTTAAAGTGAGAACATAAAAATCCATCTGCAAGCCAATGCTTCATTTAGTATATACAGAAAAATATAAAGATTTACACTTGTGAAACCAAAAACCTTCAGAGAGCTCCAGCAATAGAGTCAACCAGTATAATCTTCCTCCTAAAAATTAGAAATGATTTCATGTTTTGGAGCTAAATAAGTTATAAAGTAGATAAATCAGCAAGGGTATTTTCCATCAGCTACTTGTTAAATGTTTTTCAGGAAGAATGATGCCCATGTGGCATTTCCATTCCCTGTTTTAGATTCAATTTACTGGAAACATGAACTAGAAATATCAAGCAACGCAAAAGCTTCTTTTCATCATTAAGACCAGAAGGGAAAAACTTTTCTAGGCAGAGAAGCAAAACCTAGGGATTGCTGAGAACCAGCAGCTCTGGAAAAAACCATTCTGCTGTTTTCATCTTGGGGTAAGAGTTTATTCTAATTTTGATGTAATCCTTCTTTTACAGAGGGAAAAGGGAAGAATAGATTTACAAAGTGCTTTTTCCAGGTCTGGTTTTATTTCAGTATTTTGGAGTGATGAAGAGAATGGTCTTACTGTTCATATACCTCATTCTGAATTACTGATGCAAAATGCGATTGTCATATTTATCAAGGAGGTAAAGCTTACTTATTATTCCTTTAACCCCCAAAGTGTACATTCAATATGAGAAAGTATCACTGTTTTGTGTATACTACTTTGTGTTGAAAAACTCATACAAAACTACTGTTCACTTTTTGTAGCATTGTGTTTTTGAGATCATATTTAACAAGCTAAAGCCCATGATGTTCAAAGCAAATTGGAAAAGTAAATTACACTGTGTTACAACAGATAAGGAATTCCATGGTATATGCTTTTGACATGACTATCTGTTTGAAGTTCAAATTATCATAAGGCATATATTAATCCATATTATTTCTGTTCTCATGCCTGGCATTTAAAATGTCAAGCATGAAGCTAATTCTATTGTGATAAATACGGGCTTTGAGTAGCATAAATTTAAAACCCTATAACAACAAAAGCCAGTCAGTATATAAAACCAATAATTTACTAAAGATACAAGATCACTGATGAGTTAAAAGGTATTGATTGTTGATAGAGCTTGACTTTTAGAATGATTCCTTCAATATTTTTACTGTTCATCTTGTGCTTCCTTCTGCTACTACAATAGTATATTTATTTCTCAAAACAGATATGCCAGTTAAGGAAGTTTTAGCCACCACTGGGCAACAAATCACACAGCTACAGTGATATTTAGGCTGTTATAATATATTGTTTTGCTAAGTAAGTAACTTCTGTTGTAATAACAAACAGAATTAATACAGAACCTGATGAAAGAAATCTTACAGAAGTTGTAAAGAGAGACAAACAGAATATATCAGATACATTTGGGCAAACTTACATGTAACTCTGTATTTTCCCCAGAAGTCTTTAGGAATAAAAAAGAACCACACATATATGTAACTGTAGCTGCATTCTGTTGTGGTACCCTTGGTCTTTTTTTAGTCTTGCATTGACCCTTATAAGCCAAAGGACCTCTTTAAGGCAATAATTATATCTGGCCACATACCTTGAATTTCTGATCTTCAGTTTAAGATGATCATGAAACTTAGAAAGGTAAACCAATGTGTAGCTTCTTCAGAATGATGACCAGAAAATTTCTTTGAAACCACAAAAATGTTTTCTAATATCAGAACATGTGGTTTTATATTACACAATATTTGAAGTTTTGGGGTATATTTTAAGGTAATATTGCAATTAATAATATGTTAAATAAAAAATCTACCCAGAAATAAGCCCCCCCAGGAGGTATACCCTGATTCTTAGTCATTTCCACCTTTTGTAATCATGCATACAAGAACAACTCTTTAATCAGAAAAGCAGTATTCTACACTCACCTTATTATAAACCCATCTATCTTTTTGCAAAGAAAAGATTAATGAGGTTGACTTCCTCATACATGCTCCTCCATCTAAGGCAATACCATAATTGAATCTCAGTTTGTGAGCGTATTTCTGTTTACTTTTTTGCCTTGCCTGAGTTGTGTAATTCTTGGTTCTATTGCTGGCCTGATATCTGATCTAGTCTTCTGAAGCTGATGAATGCCTTTTCATAGATTCTGATGGCTTTTGGTCTTGCTTCCGTGAAACTGGCTTTGTAATTCACTTGTACATGTGCCATTCTCAAGGATAAAACAGAGAAGTTCAACAGATCCAAAAGCGAGTATGAGCACCTCCTACGAAAATACACACACTTAAATAAATGTGAGAATCAGAAAACCCCTGTGATTTCATAGTCTGTGTTACCAAAGTAGCAAACTCTGCCTGCACTTAACTTTCACTTTCCCTGCTAATTCTGACTATTCAGACTTAATTCATTTTTTTTCATATATATACAAATCTTAGGTTACAATGCATAAAGCATTGGTCTGATACTTTAGCAAATGCAGTTCTTAATATTTTTTTCCCCACCTCTTTCTTCTTTTTAATAGAGTGGTCTAAACATCCAGAATCTTAGTAATTAATTATAAACATTTACAAAAGGCAGTTAAAATGCACCTGTGTCACGCATGTGGCCTTGGTATGCTAAGTATTTTTTTTAAGCAATTACAAAGTTAATTCTTAACAGAACAACACATATCTCATCCACTCTAAAGAAAAGATCGTAGAAAATTATCAGATTGAAACAGACTATCTAGTCCACATTGCTACACTGGGGGTAATCTAAGCCTTTTGCTTCTAGGAAAGCCAGACATTTTCTCTGATATCTTATAGCAAGTGAAGAGCTGCTCTACTCCTTACTTTTTCTAGGACTTCTATCAGAAAATCAATTTTCACTGTGGCTTACATAATACTTATAACAAGTTGAACTGTGCATTTAAGGAATGTTGACCTTTTAAATATTAGTGTTTTATTTCCAAGAATCATTAATTTTTGCAGATGTGATAGTTGTTTGTTATGATAATGCATCATATTTGAGGAAACTTCAGCTTATGAGTTTGTCATATACCATGCAGACATTTGCTGTTCATTTTAGTTGGGGTTTGATTGCTTTTTCTGTGCACAATTTAGCTTAAAGTACCTACGGGAATGAGAGATGGTAAAACCAGATATCTGTGTTTTTAAGTCACTGTAAAAGTACTCCAGCATTAGGGGTAGGCAGGTACTCTGGAGACCGTGAGCACAGATGGACCTGTTGAGGTACAGATATTAAGCAGCTATTACATAGTAAGACCAGTTAGACAAAGTTTCTTAAAAGAAAAGGGATTTCTTCATGCAACTTTATTTTGCTTCTTTATTTTCCTTCTCATAAGTGTTATCAGTTATAATACTATCAAGAATTACATAAAACTAAAAAGGTTTTTAAGCATGCCATGTCCTGTCTTCTATACGGCTTGATCTTTAGTGAAATATTTCCCTTCAAGGAGTATTAATAAAGAATATAGTAAAAAAATAAAAAGTTCTGATCCATCTTCAGCTTGCTTTCTTCTGGTTTCAGTTTCTCACAGTAGAAGGAGTTTATATTTTCCTTTGGTAGAGTTTCGAAAAGACTCAAGAGTTCATTTGGTGTACTCCATCTGTCAAGGTGGATATGATGAACATATTTTCCCGCAGAAATAGAGGTAGATTAGATTGGCCAATTCCCAATTACTGTTAAAAAGGAAATAAAAGAAGAACTGGAAACACTTTTCATTCATCAATTAAAGGTTTTGAAATGCACAGTGAGAAAAAGCTTTAGCTCACTGTTTTCTACAATGTGGTTATGGTACATCCTATACAGCAGCTAATTGTATCCAGGTGTCGCAATGAGGGACGGGGACGCAGTTTGATGCAAACAAAAGTCCGTTTATTCTCTCAAATTTTACACTTATATACTTTTCTCTTATCAAGAAATGCTATGTGTCTGTTTCTAATTGGAAGCAGTGCCAAGTGTCAGGTGCTGACTGGATACAGAAAAAGGCAATTCTTAAACCATGTACAACACTACTTCCTGTTTCCTCTCAGCACAGCATCTGAGTATCTGCTAATTCAGTTTCTGCCCATGGTTTATGTTGTAATTGATTCATGGACAACAATTGATCTGTGCTAACAGTGCGTGACCCTACATATATTCATGCAAAGCAGGTTGCATATGAATTGGAGAAAACCAAAGTCAGATTTAACAGTAGCTATATTCTTTATTACAGCGCTGGATGCACGGGGGATCCTTCCTCCTAACGTGCATCCCGGGGATTATACAGTTACTCCTTTTATGGAGCATAACATACATATTTATTAGGAGGTTGTAACATGTAAATTCGCTCCCACTTCGTATGATAATTAGTTTTGCAAGTCCTTTCCGCATGCACACTGTCTTCTGGTGATCTTGGGTGAGGTTCTCAGGATGAAGTAAGAGTCTTCCTCAGTCACCTTTGTCCCAGATTTTAGGGTTGAACTTTTTACCTCCATCCTCTCCCCCATGCCAGAACTATCTTTCCTATCAGTGTTAGACTTTACTCTTATCTTATCCTTTTGTGGTTAGTTACTTTTTAATTAGGTTAGTTATTTTTTTTTTTAATGCAGCTACTCAACCCCCAAGCACAGCAACTCCACCAACCCTAGTGACATGTACAGCAGCTACTCAAACTCTGACAACAACAGACAACTCAGCTGCTGGTGCTACTCAACCCCCAAGCACAGTGGCTGCACCAACCCTTTCAACAGATACTGCAGCCACTCCAACCACAGTGATAATCACTGCAGCTAAACCAGAGGACCAATTCGTGCCAATATTGGTTGCCCCTGTATGCAAGTGGAAAAGCAAAAATGAGGCAAGAAAGGTGAAGAAGAAAGATGAAGAAAGAAACAATGCACTTACTATGTGGGACAGCATCTGATCAGGAGTTAATATTACGTGAATCAGAGGAAGAAGAAGGAGAAGAGGTGACTTCTCGACCCTGGACCTCAACTGAGCTATGGAATATGTGAAAAGATTTCACATGTCATCCAAGTGAGCACATCATCACCTGGTTGCTCCGATGCATAGATCCAGGTGAAGTCAAATGTACATGACCCATGTGGCGGAAACTCACAGGGAGTGGACCATCATCATATGCCCACTCACTTGTCCTGGCATGATGTAGCACCACCATCAGTGGATGAACTGATTCGTCAGCTCCAAGAGTTCAAAGACAATCTTACCCTTTCTATCATTTCAGTGTTGAAAAAACTGTCCCAGGAGTTCAAACAATTGAGTGATAATCTATTTGATCTATCTAGCTCCCCACGTGTACCAGCCCATGTCTCAGCTGTTAAAAAAAGGCACCCTACTACTTGAGAGAGAAGATATAGGAGGTAAATGCCACAGGCTACCCTGTGGTTTTACCAGCAAGATCACAGAGAAGACATGAGAAACTGGGATGGAAAACCTGCCTCAGCACTGGAGGAAGGGGTGCATGAATTGAAGAGGAGAAAAAAGGTCAAGGATGGAGTGGAAAAGCTGATTTTACTCCAGCTCCTACGATAAAGAAGACTAATCCCTATCTAACAGACGTAAGTGAACAATCTTGTGATGACTATTAGAAGGGCCCTGCCTCCAGCCAGGTGGAGGTGAGGGATAATCATGTTTACTGGACTGTGTGAATCAGATGGTCTGGCACATCAGTTCCACAGAAGTATAAGGCTCTAGTAGATACCAGTGCACAGTGCACCCTGATGCCATCAAGCTGTCAAGGGGTAGAACCCATTTATATTTTTGGAGTGACAGGAGGATCCCAAGAATTGACTGTACTGGAGGCTGAAATCAGCCTGACTAGGAGGAAGTGTCAAAAGCACGCCATTATGACTGGTCCAGAGATTCCATGAAACCTCCATCTCAGGAGAGGGTACTTCAAAGACCCAAAATGCACCAGTGTCTGGGAAAATCGAATGGTACAATGGGCTTTTAAAAACTACACTGAGAACAATGGGTGGTAGGACTTTCAAACACTGGGATACACATTTACCAAAAGCCACCTGGTTGGTCAGCACTAGAGGATCTGCCAACAGGGCTGGCCCTGCCCAGTCAGAACTTTTACATGCTGTAGAAGGGGATAAAGTTCCTCTTGTGCACATAAAGAGTTTGCTGGTGAAGATAGTCTGGGTTATTCTTGCATCAGGTAAAGGCAAACCCCACTGCTGGGATTGCTTTTGCTTAGGGACCTGGATATACTTGCTGGGTAATGCGGGAAGATGGGGAAGTCCAATACGTACCTCAAGGGGATTTGATTTTAGAGGGAAACAGCCAATGAACTCAATTGCATGCTGTTGCCTGCTATGTAGCACTTTTATAGCCCACCAACCAGATGTCTTCAGGTCACCAGCAACTGGCCCTGACTTCCCTCCAATCATCATCCCAACACAGAATGAACTTTGAAGAAACCAGACAAGCTCAGCAGCGACGAGTTCTACAGTGTCATCAGCAGGTAACAATCCAACACTGCACACCATCTCTACCGCTCTGAGAGACTGTGACAAGAGATGGAGCCTGACATCCTGGACCGGATGAACTCAGCAGCTTGATAGGGATTGTTCCATGCACTAAGGAATGATTATCTCTCTATGTGTGTGTATATATATATATGAGACAAGAGTGATGGTATATTGAAAAATGTGGGATATGAGTATGACATGAATGGTATGGAATAAGAGGTT
>JASSUY010043806.1:11637-28468 GCA_032466535.1 Forpus xanthops | reverse complement strand
CCACTACGGCTTGCAGCAGCCTTGTGTCAGTGGGTGCAGAGCTTCACGTCTTCCTTGCTCAGCTTTCCTCTTGCTACTCTGCAAGATGTCAGCTTCACTTCAGCCATCCTGCCTGGCCCATGTCCAGTGCTTTCTTGGAGTATGCCTGCCAAAGGCTGTCTTATCTCTTCTGACACTGCTCCGAGATCCAGGACTCACCAGCCTTGGATTTCACAATCAGCTGCTCCAGGATGACCTCAGTTTCCACCAATAACTCCATCCTAGAAAAGCCATTTCTGGTACATTCCCCATTCCCCTCTATCAATAACCATGCATAGAAGCCATCTGCTTCTTTCTTAAAGCCAGTCATTTCCCTTTCTATCCACAAACCCCTCCTTGCTGATGCTCTTCAAGCTCTGCTGGCTCCCACCTCACCCCCCAATTAGAAGAGCCTGCATTCCTTAGCCATGGAAGCACCTTAGCATCCCTGGAGTGTCTTCTTGGCTGCTTTCACCTTTCATTTCCTTTTAGATTCCTTGTCTTGAACCACAGACTTTGCTCAGCTCCTGTGCCCCAAGCACTGCTCTCGCAGACATAACACAGCTACAAAGAGAGGTTATAAGAAGCTGGAAAAAGAGGTGGATAAGACGGGAAAAGAGCTAAGAAACCCTTGGCAAAGAGGATCCCATGGAGGGCTGACACCAATGGAAAATACCCTCCCATTTGAGCCCTCAGTAGCAGAGGCAGCTTAAGAGCCCAGTCCAGAGCCCCAGGGCCCAGCATCAACCGTTGAATACCCTGAGAAGCAGCAGTCTTGAGCACCAGGGTGTGAAGAGCCCAAACAGATCCCTGTGTCTTTGTTTATGGAGCTGTCATCACTTAGTGGGCACATCCACAATGGCCCCTCTGCTCATGAAGGGACTGCTCCCACAGATGTGAGTGAGTCTCATTAGGAGGGATGTAAATAGAGCACAAAACTGTCATCAGAGGCCATTAATGTTTTCTTAATGTGTGAACTGAGCTGGAAGCAGCAGCAGAAGGCAAATTAAAAGCTTGTACTGACATTAATGGTGCCTCTGCTTCTACCCAGGCTTTCAGTGACATTAGTAGCAAGAGGTGGCAAAACAGGGATACCCCTCGGCTCTCCCTTTGCTGTCATCACCATAGTCTCCAAGGGGAAAAGCGAGCAGGATGCTCCAGGCTGCTCCAGCTGCTCTCCCATCTCACCCTCTCTTATCACTCAGAGCCACAGAAATTCACCTTAACACAGGATCTTTACTCCCTTGAACAGCAAAGCTACCTGCTGGAGATCAAAAGCAGCCTTTGGGGTACGGGATCTGACTGTTGTAGGAAAGATTAAAATCATTACAGACCACTGCCTCCAGTCTGACGCTGAGAACAAGGAAGAGAAACACACTTCAAAGCAACAGCCCGTATTCAGAATGACTGACCTCGTAAGAAACAAGAAGTTTCCAACACCTGGAAATAAAGGAACATCCTCCCTCACTGAACCTCTATAAGCTCATGCTGAACATAAGCATCCTTCATAAGGTACCTTGTGCCAGCCCCTATAACCTCACATCCCTACAGAAGCTTCTCATGGGATGAGTCTGGATGCCATGGGCAGGGGGGAACCCTTTTTCCTGTGGGCTTGTCTTTCATTTGGCAGGTTCTTATTCCTCCAGGGTATAGAGAAACCCAGCACCCACGGCCAAGCAAGCACAGCAGTGGAAGGGATGGCAGGCGGTGGGGCAGAGCCATGGGGCTGTGCCACCAGGGATGGGCTTTACTGTAAATGCAGAGCATGGCCCAACACAAAGCTCTGCTCTGGGACACGGATCAGAGACAGAGATTGTAAACTGCGAGCAAACTCCTTTTAGGGGCTAATGGGAACATGAGATGGGATTTCCTGAACACCCTCAGGGCTTGTCTTTCTATAAGAGCTGCTTGCGTTTAATTATAATCAGTTATATTAGCTACATCAGTCGATTTAATTAAATTGCAAGGACACTCATAAGTTGATTTAACTCTGTCTCAAATGGATTTAGCAAAAAGTTGCGAAGAAACTAAATCAACATAAACCAAGATTAAATCAACTGAAGAGCATCCACACAGGGTTTTGCAGCAATTTAGCAAAAACAATTTGAAGACCCATTTTAAATGAAGCGGAGGAACTCAGGCACAGGGAAAGAGGAACTCTGGGGATGGAAGCAAAGTGTCCAGCACTTCAGCGGCCTTAAGGAGACTTGAGATGTGAGAAAAGCTCCCTCCTTTTCCTCCATATCCTAGAGTTGGCATGTTTATTTATGCTTGGAGTGACCATCGCCTAGTGGTCCATATAAGAAGTCCAGCAGGACTACATAAAGGCATAATAAGATTGGCCATTTCACACATCACCCACAATGAGATGTCACCCTTCACACCCCAAAAGCCTGATCTGGTAAAGTAAATCTGTCAGGAAATCCTGACAATGCAGAAGCAGAGGAGCACACTGCTGCAGTTAACAGCAGCTTCACTCCTACAGCATCACCCTGGGGTCATGCTCACCAGCACACCAAAGCATCCTGACAGAGCAACGGGGGCAGCCAGCCCAGGACCCAGACAGCTCCAGCATCCTTTCTTTATGGGCCTTATACATGGCGTTTCCCCAAGGGGCTCAATTTCTCCATGGTCTCCTTGTGCAGTCAGGCATTAAATATCAGTGGCCTTCCTACCTCTTTCCCAAGGGGCTCATTTCATTGTTTAAGCGATCCTCTAGCACAAGATGTAAGGAGCTGCCAGCAGCACAGCTGACACAGTCATCATCCGAAAGCCAACATCCCTGCTAAATACAGATATTAACAAGCTAAATAATCTCAGACAGGATACAGAGGTGGTGAGGGACTGAGATCTGCACACAAACAACATAAACACAAAATCCTGAGATGAGGAAAATGAATGGTTAACAGCGATAAAACCCTAAAGGGAGGCAAGGAAGAACTTGCTGCAGTCTCCTGCAGGAGACACCAAGCAGAAACTGAAGACTGCTCTTTGCTCAGCTATGCCATGGTGAGGTTGGGAAGCACCAGCCATGACTTCCCTGCAAAGCTGCTGCCCCTTCAGCAAGCTCCATTACTGGTAGGTTTTCCCCAGAACACTTGGCTTGCACTGCCTCAGCAGCAAACACTGGCTGTAAGTGAATGCTCTGGGGACACATTCTCTTCCAGTCCTGCTTCCTCCAAGTCCAATGAGGTTTTTGCTGTTGGCTCAGAGCAAAGGTAAAACTCAACAGGAAGCCCAAAGGCATCCCTTCTCATGTCCCCCCAGTGCCCATTAATGCCTTGAGGAAGGCTTCAGCAGCACAGGACTAGAAGACAAGCACACAGTAAAGAATCACAGAGAATCATGAAACGTTTGAGACTGAAGGGACCTTAAATATCATTCTCTGACTTACAAATGATGATGATTTGACACGTTCATTACAGATTTACTACAAAACCAAAACAACTCATGAAAATTTACCTTGGTTTGTGTTTTCCATATGCTTTATCCCTGGATGTGCTGCCAGGGACATCTTCCACTAGACCAAGTTGCTCAAATCCCCATTCAACCTGGCCTTGACATTAAAAGGCAGGATCAATACACTGCACTAAGCACAGAACAGCAAGCCAGCCCACCCCAGGGCTGTATTCAAGTATTGGCACTGCACAGGCTGCAGCCCAGGCTCTGGGCACTGTCCCATGGCATTACCCACTCCGCACACCAAGCTGGACACGTTCACTAGGGAGCCACATGCTTTGAAATGCTATAGCCCAGTCCATTTGTAACTCCACTTCATAGCAGTCAGGAGCAGCACTAAGTTAAACACCACCACTCCAGAGCACCCTGGGGCTCTCTAGCAGCATCTCTCTACAGCAGGACACTGTGAGCTTTGCTGGAGCCCATGATGAAGCAAACATCATGGCCTTCCTGCACCAGCACACCTGACCTCCTGATTCCTACTGACCACACAGGAGCAGCCGGGTACAACAGCACTTGTTTCTCCTGATTGATAAGTCCATTTGCAGGTAGATTTTCATGAGAAGATCCTAACATGAACAAATCTACTATCCTTAGACACCCAATGTACAACCAAGAGAACAAGAAAGGTCCCATCTGCCTTCCAATGAATCCCATGCAATGAGCTCCTGAACTCTCTAACCTTCTCTTTTCACACAGGGCATGAAGACCACAGCAATGTATTCACTCTTCATTTCAAAACAGATTAAAGCCAAAAAAGAAACACATGCACAAACCACACCACAGCACATCCTGCTTAGTGCTCCAGCACAGATTTCCAACATAAAAAGAGATCACACCATTACTGCACACAATGGGTTTGGGTCAGGCCCTGGCACAGCCCCAACTCAGCCAAGCACTGCCTGGGATGAGCATCCAGGTAAACTGCTCCTGCAAAGCCAGAGCAAAGAGAAGGGGCTCTGTAGGCACAGCAAAATGGATGTACAATATAGGGAACATTACCCTGTGGTTACCTGGCTAGATACCAAGCAATCTGGGCTTGAAAACCCTCCCTGCTATCTTGTTTCCCTTATCAGCTTTTATTACAAAAGGAAAAGCCAAGCTCAGCTTTCCAGAGGGAACAGGGGTGACAAAGAAGAGGAGTAAGTGACACAGAGGCGGATGCTTACCAGGCATCACTACAGACCTCCTGTTGACAAGATCAGCTGTACAGCAGCATTTAATCCCATATAGGAGTACAGACAGACACCCCATTTTGGTTTGGGAGCAGGTTTCTTGCTTAGGCAAGGTCCTTGCCTCACCACACCTTGCCTGCCCTACTCATTTAAGAGCAGAGTGTCACATATAGCAATGGGGGGAGCTCAGTAAAGCCCATGGACTTTTGTGAATGAAGAGCAGTAGGAAAGGATGACAAGCACTGGAGCCACCAGCACACAGACTGCTTTTCCCACTGCGCCAATACAGACTTAGACCAATTCATTTACTGTCACAAACAAACTAAATACAATACTGGAATGAGCTAAAGCAAAACTCAGTGCAATGGCATCCTGCCTGCATCCGCTAGTGTGGGAGATACATCTGCCTAGGGAAAAGATATATTGTGTAACTCTGACACGTGCCAGACCTGTACAGCCAGAGTGCCATTTACAGCTTCCACTGGGTGCTAAACACTGGGACTTCCATAGGGGAGACTTGTGAGCATGAACACCAGGGAAGTTCTTCGAGGAACAAAGGTTCTATACAAGATACGATCAGGAGGAATAACTTTGATCTCCCAGTCTCCTTGAGAAGCTGCCACTCAGCTGCCCTTGGGCAGGGCTGGCTCATCTTCTTCAGATCAATGCACAGGAATAGCTCTGATCAATTGTTAAGAGGAATGTAAGGGGGAGATGGCTGCTCAACAGCTACACACACATCGCTTGCAGTTGCTGCCAAACCTCTGAGAGATTCACGAGGGACCACACTAATCAATTTTTACTTCTAATTAAACTGATGCCTGCAGTCTGCTGGAGGAAACATGGGCAGGAGAGATTGCCCTAAATGAAGATCTTCATGAGGCAGCAGGACAGGGATTTACACCAAATAGCTGGTCATTTGAGGAGAACAAAGATGAAAGAGTCAACCTGTCAGCTACCACCCCAAACTATGACACCCAATCTTCCCCTCATCTCTTCCTGCCCTCAACCGCCTTCTGAGGCTTTCTGCTCTGACAGTGAGGCCTCTGAGGACTCAGTAGGTGAGGTTAGGATTTAATGGATGACTGGCACGTCTGCACCACTATCACAGAACAACTCAAAGTTCACTTCTAGTGAACCTCCAGTTCCATTCCCTCTTGCCTTTAAGTCAACAGAAGAGCTTCTTGGCCAGGGACAGTCACCCTCTCTGGATGTCTTCACGCCTTGTTAAAACACCCCTACATGTTAACAGAGGGTTTGGGTCCATTTATCACACCCATCGCTTACTACCAGACCTGGACTCTGCACTGTGTGTGTCTCCATCTCAGGTAGTCACCCCAGCTCTTCCTTATAGCCAAACCTGGAAGCAGCCCCTGCAGACAGGGCTGCACCAGGTATCTGGATTGGGGGAAAAGGAGATAAACCACTGATTTCCTTTCTGCAGTGATGACAGGGTGCAGGCAAAGCTGGGCAAACAAATCCCATCCTACAGCATCTTCATTTGGTGCTTGCCAAAAGGGAGAGCCTCCAACCATCTGCTTAAAATGAAGTGTTGGGGAAAGAAGCAAAAGAAGGAGCTTGAGAAGTAAATGTTGCTGATAGTGAATGAAAACTGCCAGTGCTGTAGCTACACGTGTCTTATAAGCTGGAAGTATTCTGAGGTGCGTGATGCCTCAAAGTCTTGCACAAGAAAACCAAAGATGGGAATTATTATCCGAGGACTGGAGCCCAGAGTACAAGCTCAGGCCTTATGCTGCTCAACAGTCAAAAAACACAAGGACAAGGGTATGTGACAGCAAGGCCAAGGCAGTCCTGAGCAATGGAGAAACGCCACAGCTGGGTAGCACCACGTGAGGGGGTCAACAATTCTCACATATTCCCATCTCCTTGTCTCCAACCTGAACTATAACTGTATTTCTCAACTCTGGCTTCAGAATTTTACAGCTCTCATCTAGGCAAAGCAGCAGGAATTAATGGTCCAATTTGGAGGACTGAAGAAGCAAATCACCACTTTCACAAAGCTCAACTTTACCTTCTGGAAATCTTTTTACAGCATGATACTCTACCATCTTTCCATCCCAAGCCAGCAACTTGTATTTCAACTCTTGTGTACCTTCCTGCACCCATCACAGCTTCTGTCTCTTTTGCTGCCTAATCCCCTCAACTCAAAGCCTTCACACTCTTGGGAAAGCTAGATGGCCTCATCTTTCTGGTCTTGGTGTCCCATCAGAGTTTTTGGACACTGATAAGAGACAACGTAAGGGCTCAGCAGGCAATGAGCAAACTCCCCTGAAGAGGCCCATGATAACCTTGAGAATAACGTAAGTCACGTTGGACACTTCAGCATCCCCAATGCCAAGAGCAGAAGCCAGGTAAGCTTTCAGGTCCATTATGGGTTGCCAAGCACCTGTGTAAGTGCATGAAGGAGTGAGATACCCTGCCTGACAGACTGCTCAAGTTGCAGTGGCCGTGGACAGGCAAAGACCTGATCCATGCAGAGGTGGCTGCTTTGTAACAATGGCTTCTCCAATGCACACCCCAGAGAGAAGACAAATGCTACTGCAATGGGCTAGATAAGGAGACTCGGCGGCCAGGGAGGACTGAAACCTGTTAGACCAAGGTGGTATCTTGGATCCCAAGATCCATTTGAAACTCCAAGTGAAGAGAGACACTGCACTGCTCCATCTCCCAAGCAAATTCAAAGCAGCCTCAAACTGTCATTCCCTCTCTCTACACCCACATCTTACTACCAGGCATAAACAGTTTGCTGCAGATAAACTCTCACAGTGGGGAAAAACTACTTCAAGGTTTTTTCACAGTGCTTAAATCTTGCTCCATTCCTCCCCAAAAAACAGTGCTGAGAACTAGACAAGCTGTTAGCTGCTTGCAAGGGTTCATTTTGACTTTTGCAGTTTATTTCAATCCTCAGGTGCAAGCTCCTTTGTTTGCTTTGCTTGTTTGCAATGCAGTGATTTGTGCTGCTGGAAGCTGTATCCACTGCAGAGGCAGCACTTGGGAGTAGTTTGGAGGTGCTTTACTATTCTCTTCCTTCTTAAGGAGGGATTTCTGGTGCTTTGCTTGAGACAGCCTACACATATGAAGTAAAATGACTATTTCAAAAGGCTCCCTGCTGTAGGTGTTCAGGGGGGAGTTGGGACTCACAGAACAAATGCAGCTACCTGACCTTACATCCCTCCACTGGCTTCAGCTTCAAGTTCCTCTTTGCTGAAGAGAAACGCACATGCAAGAGCTCTCAACTCTCACCAGCAGCCTTTCTCCAGATGCCATGGAGTTTCCATCACGACTCACTGACAATGGCATTTTGCCATTTGGTCCTCGGCAAGAGACTCTTCTGCTCTTCTCCATTCCTGTGGCCTCTTCCCCTTCTCCAGCACTGGTGTTTATCCCTTTCACATAAAGGTTTGTGATACTCAGGCAAGCACTGTCATTCCTAAAGGAATCCCACTGTGAGGTTTCCAGTAACTCTTCCTCCAGGCTGGGAAAACCCAGGACATCTCACAGCCCAACACATAGCTGCAGTTAGAGCAGCAGCTGCATGCAGAGAAATATGTGAGAGCAAAGGCATTTCAGTGTGTGCAGTGTGTTAAAACAGAGATAGGTTTGTGCTTGCTGTGTCCCTTGGGATAAAGACTGCAATGACACCCCACACACAGCTACTGCAGTGCCCACACCAGCACTGCACCATTGGAATAAAGCTGGCAGAACACCTATGCTACTTCCAGAGGAGCTTTAGTGTGAACAGATTATACCCCACTATCAGTTAAGGAGAGACAGAAAAGCAGCAGCCTCTCAGCAGCAGCCTGGGAAGAAGGGACAGACCTGCTCAGCTCTGCATTTCATCCGCAAGACTGCAGCCCGAATAGCACTTGTATCTAGAATATTTATGCCAGAAGGCAAAACTAGAAGTTCCTTGTTCCATATAACAGATTTGTATTCCATGAGGCTTACGAAAGGAGAAACTCAAAGTCCATAGGATGCTGGACAAGCCCTCATCTTGCCCTCCTGGGATCACCATTTCCCTTGCTCTGCTTCAGCTCCACACACAACCACAAGCTCTCAAAGCTAATTTGAGAGCCTGTAACATTCAGGCAGTGGAAATGAGAAAAGGGGGGTTTCTAACATTGGGAATAGCCAATGAAGCAGACAGGCTCCCCTAGCTAGAGGAGCTTCTTGCACAAGCTGGAATAATGCTGCATAAGGGGTGTTAGGGGTGAAATGAGGGAGAAATTGGAGAAGCATTTGCAGAAACACCCAAGAAGCTTTAAACACTGAGCAGGGCAAGCTTTATGTATCTAGACATGCGTCTCTCAGAGCAGCGTTGTAGGGAACTGAGGAGGAGAAATAGATGCTCGCTGCCAATCATGATGAACATGATGGCAGAGCACCCTCTGCTCTCCTGCTCCTCTTGTCCACAGGGATGGCAATGCAACAGAGAGCAAGGTACGCTGCACTGTTTTTACCACTCCACTGCTCTTCATCTAATCACAGTGCAGCCAATAAATTTGCCACTGGTGACAGTACGATTACCCATACATCAGGCACCACAGACAAGGAGACAATCTTTTATTCAAGTGAATAAAAACCATATCTGCTAATGCTGGTATCTGCAGGCAAGATTTTAACACAAGCATCCATGGGGGGGGGGGGGGGGGGGAGAACCCCCAAACCCCCGCCCCCCCCCCCCCCCCCCCCCCCCCCCCCCCCCCCCCCCCCCCCCCCCCCCCCCCCCCAAGCCACAAACCACCGTACATCCCCACAAACACATACCACTATTTCCTCCTTCCAACCATGGAACATTTAGAAGCTTCAGAAAACACATCCTCATGGAGCTGAGTTACTGTTAAGACAGCATTTCTCCAATGCATCTGGTTTTGCACCAACCACATGCAGCGGTTACTGCATCCTCCCGGGAAGAGCCTTCTCCATCTTTAGAAAAAAGCCACACACAGAAGAACCTTTGCTTTCTTTCAGCAATTTAAAAAGATACTGAAAACCAAGTTCCTCACATAGAAATTCAGTTAAAGGCACCATTTCACACCATCATGCAGTAGAACCGTGCATGGTAACAAGGCTCCGGATTAAGTCTTTTCCAGACAAAGCAAATCGGTTTAAGTGACCCATTTGCCCTCTTCCCCCATCCTCCCAGATAGCACTATGGAAACAGTAAAACCTTTATGACAGTTTCACTTTGAAAACAGCAGTGAGAGAAATAACAGCCAAGCCAAGAGGAAAAACACCAAGTTGCTCCCCAAACTGTTCAACTTCCAGGTTCTGGTAACTCCTTGGTTCCTATGGGACTAGAAACATCAGAAAGCCTCCCAGGATACTCGGAAGGGATGATACAAGAGGGCAGGTAACTCAAGTCTAAACTAAAAGCTTTAAAAGAGAAACAGTTTCAGGATAAATCACTTGAGAAATACAAACCCAAGAACTCTCTTCACTCGATGGGAGCATTGCCAAGCAGCACAGAAGTGCTTTCTCCCTTCACCTTCCTTTCTTGTAAGTGAATATCAGGGAGAAAACAACAAGCCCTAATTCATACAAAGACTTTCAATTTGTTTGCCCAGCCACAGAGCACTATGCAAGAAAGCCCAAGCACAGTTTTCCATTACAGCTTCATCCAGTCCACCTTCCCATAGCTCATCTTCCCTAATGCTTCAAAAGAGGTTAAGGAAATTACCATCAGAACAAGCTCACGCTGAGGAAGAGTGTTTCTGGTTATTTATAATCCCAGTTTTGCTCCTAGTGATTGGCCAGCATTGAATATACACCCTTATCTGAGCACCTCCACAGCAGAGCTTCATAAAAACACTGAAAGATAACAATTGTGAAGGTCTGAAAACATAAATTACAGACCCATAACGGGAGGATTAAGTCTCCAGTTCACCTGCAAAAGAAAAGGAGCTATAAATTAGAAGAAATACAAGGTTTAGAAGAAAACCTCGGTGCTGGATTTCACTGAATAAATTCCCTTTTTAGACAGTGGGAGACTCATTTACTTACTTCCCTGAAACACAGATGCCACAGCATTGCTCTATCTATGGCCTGTTACATTATCCCTTTGCATGGGATAATGGGATAGACCTTGCTGGGTGACAAGACAAATGTAATTAAAGCTAACCCCCAAGGCCAGGATATAAACTAGGATTCAGCCCACAGGCTTTCTGCTATGACCACAGGCAACCACTTAGCAGGATACGGTGGCAAACAAATACAAGGATCCAGATTCCTTTGGATCATTTAGCTGAACCCTATTAAAAATCCACTTCTCACCCTCCACCTGAACTTCAAAAGCCAAAGGCTACAAAGCTCCATGGCTCATGTAGAAATCAGTTGCCTTGAAACGCAGATCGTTTTGAAGCAACTCGACAGTTTAAACTGCCAGTGTACAGGAAGAAAAAGTCATTATTCCATAGTGATCAGGTGTCTGAGGTGCTTCAGAGAGCACAGAACAGGAACAATCCCCTGGAGACCTTACAATCCAATTAACTTAATTAACCATGTTATTTCCCTAGTTCCTGGTAGCTCCTTAAATCAATGAACTAAGACTTAATAGCAAAGTACATAACCAGGAGTTTCATCGATCAGATGTGCACACACCACCAACTGAACTCCCCCGAAGTCACTGCTTGGCGTAAAGGCTATAAGGGATACTTCAGGAGCAGATTTCCACTTTATTAGCCCAAAGCCCCATGCAGGTACCAGAGACATGAAAGAAGTGATCAAGAGGCAGGGGCTGAAATCTTAATAGTAAGGGAGCATCAATTAATGTGACAAGAAGCAAAACCAAAGAATCATTATGATTTTATTCAGTTTTAAAGTCAGTTTTAGGTTTGTTCCTCAGTTCCCACAGGGAAGGATCCTGGAGTATTTCACACATTAATAAGGAGCCAGACCTGCAGTCATCCATTTCTCCACACCTCCTGCGGCTACCCTACAGCCCAGAACAAGCAAGCAGCTCCTCAGCCCCGCAAGGAGGGCAGGTACAAAGTCTGCCAAGAAGAAAAGCTGCAGGAAATTTGCCTGCAAAGTAATTCAGGTGCACGGCCATAAGGTCCACATTGAGACCGCACAGCCTCAGCACTGAGGCTCACCACACTTGCTCTGACCGAGCCTTTCTTGACCTGCTCTCTGTTTTACTTGATTCAGCTGCAGCACCAATTCCCTCTATCACAACAGGTCCACTGGTGTGACCAGTGAGGCGCTGGCACAGGGTGCCCAGAGAAGCTGCGGCTGCCCCATCCCTGGCAGTGCTCAAGGCCAGGTTGGACACAGGGCTTGGAGCACCCTGCTCCAGTGGAAGGTGTCCCTGACAGAGGCAGGGGCTGGAGCTAGAGGAGCTTCAAGATCCCTTCCAACAAAAACCAGGCTGGGATTCTGTGATCTCTGTATGGTACAATCATAATTCTAGATGGGTATTTGCAATGAGCAGTTCTTCCATGAAGAGCAAGGTATTTATGACCAACACAATGCCAACAATGCAGAGAAACATTACCCTTGAGAAGCAGAGGCATAGGATGTGGCGGAGGGGAACACCAGCACAGGATAGCAAACAACAAAGCACAGATTTGACACTGGAGATCCCCCAGGTCTAAGCTTACCCATGATCACTTAAAGAAGTCCACACACAGAGCTGGACTAACCCAGTAACATGTCCATATAACAATCCCAACTGTGTCACTATAGCTGGGCTAATAAAGATCAGGCTCTTCGTTTCCATTACTCACAAGAAGATGTTGGCTTTTTACATATAGCAGGTACTGCTTTTTCACCCGTGAACAAAACACATAGTGAGTGCAGCAGCAGTCACACACAATGCAGAGCAACAGCAGGAAGGAGGAACCCCCTTTATTCCCTTTCACCAGCTCTTGCCCAGGATGATCTATTACCAGCTCCTGATAACAGAGGAGGCTGCTCATTTTCGAATAGGTCAGTGGCTCATCACTTTAACTCGCTTCCCTCCGGTAAAAATCAATGAGCTCCTGAAACAGTATTATCCTGGATGATTGGTGGTTTAATGCCTCACTTACAGGGAAAGTGGACCCCAGAGGTCCCTTCCAAGGCCGGGTCACAACAGTTGGCCAGGAAGATGGACTTATTCTATTGGTTGGAAGCAACCACTTGTGGGAAGAGAATACCTTCCCACAAAGGAGTTTGTGGATATGGGGCAGTGTCTACCTTCTCTTGCAGTGAAATGGGAACATCATACACTAGAAGAGAGCTGCACTATTAAATCCATCCAGCCATGGCACAGTCCAACAAGCCACCTCTGTTCTCTCGCTTACTTGGTTGCATAAACAAGTGGTCATGTTCCCCCTTCCTATCCCCAAACTGTTGTTCCTGCTCTTCTTCAAGATCCTATGGGTAAAAAAAAAAAGGAAATGCCTCCAAAAAAAGAGAAACATCTCTTCAAAGAGCTCTGCCCTTTTTGTCACATAAACATTCCCCAGAACACCATCAGCAACACTCCCCTCTCACAGCACAGATCAAAGTTTTTGTGGGATGATAAGGTTTGTTTCACCTCCAACTTCCAACCCTGACTAATAACTTGCTGGGTCAAAGGTGTTCAAGAGTTTAATAGCTTGCCAGTGGCTAACCAAGCAAGGTTAGAGACAGGCTGAGGAGGTGACAGGTAGATGGGAAACGGGACTCTCGCACCGCCACATCAGCTCAGAGCATTGGTTCATCACAGGAAAACTGCCAGGCTCCAGCAGGAAACTCTGACCAAGGAAAACCACAGATGGGGAAGGAGTTCCCAATCAGCTGCAGTCCTGGGACAACAGTTGGACTTGATCTTGAATGTCTTTTCCAAACTAGTGGGCTCTGTGTTTCTACGCAGTAGGTGTTGCGGTGGGGCACGGATAAGTTTGCAAAGCTGGGAGCTATCACAAATGCAGGGTGTTTTCTTGGCTTTCACTTAGTGTTGAGGTACAATAGGTCAAACACTGGATTATCTCACTGCACAGGGACACAGCTAATAATGGTGCTACACTATTGTACTCAAGGGCTATGGAAAGTCTCTGCAGCCAGTTCATCCCAGCACTAAATTCATGTTAAAACCATGCACGTATTCATACACAGAGGAGTTCCTCAGCTGCTCTGAAACACTGCAGAAGCAGCCACCACCATCTGCCCCTCTAATGAGAGGGTTGCTTTGTCAGTGGTTTTCCTTTACACCCTGCTGGAAGGATCTCCCACTTCTACACAAGTAGTGTTGACAACATGCCCATTACACCAAGACTTGAGTGCAAGAGACCTCCCTAGAGCTTAATCCAACACTGCTCTCCCTGCATTTCTGGACCCCTGGATTTCTATAAGGAACTCCCAGCTGCAGAGGGACTGAAGAGTAGAACAAGCCTCATTGCTCCACACTCCTTCTGCTCCCATCCCTTACTCCTATCTCTGCACTGAAACCAAGCACCAAGGTTGCAGCTTACAATTAAACACAACGGCATGACTTTGCAGGAGGGAAAAGCAGCACAGAGAAATGGCACCCTGAGGACTTCAAGCTCACTAGATAAGGCAATGAAGGGTAGTTGGGAATCTGTGTCTCATTGCCCTGCTGGGGAGCCCTGGAGAGGAGCAGCTGCTTCAAGCAACTGTCAGAGAAGCAGATGGATGACAGAGCACCGCGCACCCTGGCCGAAAGCCTCTTCGTTATTCAGAGGCAGAAACTGGATTGCATTTACTGCAGCACTGCCCATCACTGGACTACCCTCAGGCAGTACAGCACCCTTGGCAAGAGGCAGCCCCAGAGGGTAGGGATGGTGCTGGCTGCCAGAGCAGCATGAGGTTCATCATGAAGCCTGCCCGGCTCTATGAACTGGATGCACAATCCATCCCTGGGCAAGGACACATCACAGTCAGCAAGCCTCACCTTGCAGCAAGCCCTAGAGACACTGAGCATCACAGCCTGATTTGTAAGTATTTTGCTTTCTGATCCCCAGCATGCTCACTAACAAACCCCTGTGCAAGCACAGCGAAGGAATCATGTTAAAGTAGCACAGGATACGCCAAAAAAGCCAATTACAATGGTTATTCCAAGAGAACCCAACCCAAAAGCTATCCCTATACATGGCCAAACACCCCTGGCAGGCGGTGTGCAGAGGAAAAGCAGAATAAATACAATTAGAGCAGCGAGACGGACAGCTCCGCTTTGTGCTCTGCTGGAGATGCAGTCTCCAAAGGCAGAGGAAGCAGCATGACTGACTAGGGCAAAGTGTGAGATTCCTCAAAGGCAGGTTGCCTGGCTGGGCAGCCAGACCCGGGCTGACAGGAATGCTGCTAACAGCACCTCGTTTGTAAGAGGAGTAGCACTTGATGTACAGGATGGAAACTAGATTAGATAGCTGGTAAACTTGCAACACATCATTACTGTAGAAGGACATTTTTACCCACTTAGAGGACTTTTTGGTCTTCCAGCTGTGTGCTGTAATGGATGCACAACCCTGGGCCAAAAAGGGCATTTTCTATTACCTTTTGGTCACTCTTCCAAGTATGTGGCACAGCTGGCATAATTCTGCACGTGAAGGTGTTAAGCAGAGAAAGACAGCCACGAAGTTACACTCAATAACTGCACTTTCAGATCCATTTTCATCTGAACATCAAAACCTTCCAAAGCGTACTCATTATCCATGTTCTGCAGATGTGAAGACCGGGACACACAGAGGTTTGCAGACTGATGTTCTGAGCTCAGAACTCCTCAGTCACATTCATTTCAACCCAGAAAATTCCCCACCACTGAGGAACTAAATGATGACTTATTCTGCTCAAAGCCCTGCACTCAGTCAGGAACAGAGCTCAGCACAGGACCAGAAGGCCAGTGGCTTAATCCCCAATACTCACTAATTAAGTGCCAGCCACACACGAATTGCTGTAGTTACCCCTGCACTACAGCCTGACCTGTTAGCAAACACAGCAGCTATTTGATGCCGAGACATTGCTACACAAGATGCTCAGATGGGACATAAAGGACAAAGCCCATGAAACTTGCTGGAGTAGCAAACTACAGCCAGTAAATGGGAGCATGCTCACTGATGGAGCATCAGTATCTCACCTGAATGCATGCCATGGGATCTGCAGCATTCCTGAACTTTGCTTTTGTTTGAAACCACCTCGAGGCAGCACTCCAGCCTCCAGCCCCATGCAAGCACCCTACCTGCAGCTACCTCCCATCCCACTGAGGAAGAACCTCCACAACTTGGGACTTCTGTGTTAAAGACCAATTTAAGCCTGGTCTTCAAAAGCTGTTTTCAAATGTTGTTTAGTAAAAGGCCAGAACCAAGTTCTTTCTCTTTAATCCTCCTTCCTTCCCCAGCAATTGTATTGATCTCTGCAGTGCAGAGGTACAGCAACTCCTGTCTTTCATCTCCTGCAATGCTGCACTTTTCCTGGGACTGAGCAGTGGCTTTACGCTTTGTTCCTCCACTCCCTCTTATTGGTCTAGAAAAACTTCCTTATTTAAGGAAATAAAACAACCTCATGCAATTTAAGGAGCCTCAGCCATTGATAGGAATAAGGAGGCAAATGAGAGCTCTGACAGTCCCAGTGACCACATCACCTCTGGGTATCGAGGTTCAGAAGAGGCAAGGAGCTGTTCATTATGTCCAGATCCTACACAGAACATGTGCAGGTCAACCACATCCCAGCTCTGGGCAACAGTGCCCTTCAGTAAGCATGCAGCAGAGCTGCTCTTTGCCTGGGACCTGAAGGGATGCATCCCACAGATCTGCCTGCCCTCCCATCACAAAAGAGAGGTTTATTAGGAGCTTGTTTTATGGACATGACAGCACATAAAATAAGGAGATTGACTGCCCCCAGCCAAGATTAAAGTCAGCAAAAGAGCATTTGATCTAGAAACAAAATGGTCATTCCCAATAGTGGCCTCTGTTCAGGATTAACACATAGCCCCAAGACAAGCTGATACGAGCATTTACTAACTCATCCCCCAGCTCTGTGCTAAATTCACCCATTGACAGCCCCAGGGAATTTCCCAACTTTCACTAGTCAAAAGCAATGATCTCCTCTAGATAGTTTTCATGAGGGAGTCCCCTCTCCTGGAATCATCATCATTTCCTGGAGTACACATAGAAGAGACTGAACTTACATCAGGAAAGCACATGGGTACCAAGTAAGAAAAGAGCGAGTTAGCATCACTG
>JASSUY010043805.1:0-17064 GCA_032466535.1 Forpus xanthops | reverse complement strand
GCCCTCCTCTGGACTTGTTCCAACAGTTTCATGTTCTTTTTATGTTGAGGACACCAGAACTGCACACAATACTCCAAGTGAGGTCTCATGACAGCAGAGTAGGGGGGCAGGATCACCTCCTTCAACCTGCTGGTCACGGTCCTTTTGATGCAGACCAGGATACAGTTGGCTTATTAATAAACTTATTAATTCATTTCTAGATATTGCTCTACATTAAATAATACAGTATTGGATCACACACACTCTCCTCCCCGTTATCGCCCAACAGTATTAGTAGGTGTTTACTACCATCAACTGATAGTAGTGGTGGTACACACCTACTACCAGCTGATAGTACTATCACTATCCACTTACATGTCCTACAGTACAGACATAACCCGCAGCTCACACCGGGAGCCCTTGCAAACCAGAATGCAGCAAGGGGGCCGCTTCCACTCATCCCAGGAGTTTAGCTGCTCCCTTGGCTGAATTCCTCCACACAACTTCTAGCACAGAAACTGAAGTTCACAGGAGGTTTATGTGGCATTTCTGCAGTTCATGGCTTGTAACAACAGTTTACTCACTGAAAAGTAATGAGCTTCACTCAATGAAAATCCTGTATTTGTTCAAGACTACATCAACAAAAGTTAGAAGCCACGTGGTTTCCCTAAGTAGCTAAGGGAAAAGAAAAAAGAAACCCACACAGCTTTCTCCTGAATACAGCAGCAATACCTAGTTACCACCCTTTGCATCCCTGCCCAACAGGAAATGAGTACAGCAAACCTGATATAACCAAAGTTTATGGATCATTACAAAGTGCATGAGCACTCCTACTACCTCTAAGTATTTTAAGAACTCAGCATTGGTTAAAGATTAAAGGAAATGAGACACTAGAGCTGTTAATGCCTACAGCTTCCTCAACCAAAACAAAACTGTTACAACATCCCAAGGAATAAGTACAACTTAAAAGCAAGTGTTTATGCTACTTAGCTCAAAACAACCTCTTGAATAGAAAAGTAAACTGCCACCCTCCAGAGCAAAATCTTAGCTCTCAGCAGGACTCCTCACAGCTGTTCAGCATTAAAATGAGAAAATGAAACTACTCCATTAGTAGATGTCATAAAGTTGTATTATCAGTACCTGCTGGAGAGGAAGGTGGGAACACAGCACAAAATACATAAGTCTATCAAAATCTAAATCACTAGACTAAGCAACATATCTCAGACCATACCTCAGCCTTTCAAGGCAGCAATACACTTTTGATTGACTATGTATTCTATATAATGACATCACCAAGTTCAACAATTCTTGGTAAGTCAAACTTTGCTAAACTGAGTCAGTCTTACTCACGTAACAACCAGAAGACGCTGAAACCGCTGGAACCAAGATCTGAGTGCAGTTTTCATTATGAAAATTTCTATTTTTACTAGCTGGGCTAGCATCACACCAGCTTTTCACACACAAAACAAAAAATAATCAGATTAAGAGCAGCCTGTTAGCTGTCCAAAAACACGGTCTTGAAACACTACCTGGGGGCTGCTGGAGCCCACTATTACTGCAACTTTAACAGCAGGGGTTTAGGACAGATTTTTGGTTTTTTTTTTTCACTGTAATCTTGCAAATTCTAGCCGTTCACGAGGGTGCATGTATGGGCACAGATTTCTCCAGCCAACAGCCCAGTTTGCCGAAGGGATGCACTGACCCTTCACCCCTGCTGCTCCCATCCCCAAGGAATAATACCGAGCAGGTAATCGTTATGTCAATCTAGCGTGCGTATATAGCACCTGCAATGACACAACAACCCCTAACAGCTGTCATTTACCTGGTAAGCAATCCTCACAAAAAGACGGATTAATACAACAGACCAAGGTGTTTTCTTCTGCGTTGCTGCGGAATGGTAACTCAAACTCCTCAATTCAGAAAATGCCAAAATACGGTCACACCACAGACCGAAGCCAGTCCAGGTAAGTAACTGCCACAATAAAAGTACATTAGGACTCTGGATGGTACTGCAAGAATATCCCACCGAAACCCCCACGTTTCTCAGGCAACTGCGGTGCCCTTCACGCCGCTTCTCTTCTGCTCTCACCGCAAGACGAGGCAGATCAAACTTCACTTGTCGAAGTATGACAAAACCCCTCCAAAACGTTTCGGAGCCACCGGCTGCCCCTCCCCGCACCCGGTGCTCAGCGACCGCAACGCACCTCACATTTCTGGGCGAGAAAACCCTCCCGCGGTTACGACCCCAGGGTAGGGGCACCGGGGAAACAGGGGAAGGAGAACAGCTCGGCTTTCAGCCCCGTTGGAGACTGCTGCTTGCCGGCTGCTTCTTCTTCCCCCGAGCAAACAGCACCGTCTTCGGGAAGAACGACCTCCCTTTCTGAAAGGCTCGGTGGGCTCTCGGGGGCGGGGCGGCAATGCCCGAGGCGGGCTCCCACCGCCCGCCACCGGTATCGCTCCGCCTCACCCCCAGCTCCCCCTGCCGGCACCCTGCAGCTCCGACTGCCGAGACCCCGACCGGCTTCCTCTCTCCCCACGGGCTGCCCCGGCACAGCCCCGCGGAGATCACGGGAGGCGGCCCTGGGGTAGGAGAGGACGGCCGGGAACACGCCATCCCCCACAACGCCGCTCTCCGAACACCGCCCCGAGCATGAGCACCGCGCTGGGGGAGAGGGACCGGGGAGGATGGGGGCTACCTGCAGGCGCCGTAGGGCCGCCGGACGCGGTGATACCCCGCTCCCGGCGCGGTGCCGCCGCCTCACTCCGCCATGGCCGCAGCCCCGCTGAGCCGCCCGAGCCCCGTTCGCTCCCACCAAGTTTGCGGCGCGGCAGCTGCGCTCCTCGGCCGGACCCACCGCCCCGCCGCGTAGGCGGGGCAGCAGCAGCCGGGGCGGCCGCCCGCTCCCGGGGGTGCGCGGATCGGGTCCAGTCGTCGCGCTGCCCGCAGCCGCTGCCCCGGGCTGCGGTGATGAGCTCGCGTTACTCCCTTCCCTCCCCCGCGCTCCTCCTCCGGGCCAGCAAAGAAGTTGCTAGTAGTTCAGATATTTGCGTTCTGGGTTTGGATTTTATTATCTTGGGTTTTGTTTGCTTTCGTTCGTTGTGGGTTTTTTTTTTTTTTTCCTTTATTTCCCGCGTCACAAAAATCACGACCTGAGGCTTTTCCTCCAGAGCAGATCTGAGCAGCAGCGCCCCAGCACCACTAAGCACAACAAATCCTGCCGAGCTGCAGCAGCGATAGCGGGAGGCAGGAAAGGAATAGAGGGGGGACAGTGGGAAAGCAGCGGGCGAGGGGTAGAGCTGCGGGTGCTGGGGTACGCAGGGCCTCTATCGGGATGGGATAGGTGGGCGCGGTGCTCCCGGCCCGTGGCCGGGACGCAGCAGGTAAAGGAGATGAAGTGAGAGCAGAGCGCCGGCGTTTGCCGGGGCTGCCCCAGGGCAGGAGGCGCACGGGAGTGCCTCAGGAGCTCCCGGCCGTACCGAGATGGGCTGCCGGCTCCCCGCACAAGCGATCCTCCCCGCACACTCCGTACCCCCTTCCCCCACCGGGAGCCGGTTAGTCAAACCCGTGCCCCAGGCCTCCGGGGCCGGGGTGGAGCCGCGCACCGACGGTCCCGTCCGTGTTCCAGTCCCGCCCCGAGGGGGTGCACCCAGGCCCCCTGCTGTGCGGAGCTGGCGTTTTTGCTACCACGTAGACGCCTGCTGCGTGTCCCTCTCCGCCCTCTGCCCTCCCCTCTCCGCCCTCCCCGGAGCAGGATCGACGTGTCAGCCCCGAAAGTTCATGTTTGGCCCCCGGGCTTGTTCCCCACCACTCGTCCGTCCCGGGCAGCTAGATGTGGCGCCCCGGGCGGGGGCGCCGGCACCTTCCTCAGGTACGTACGTTCGCGTTTCCGCGCTCACCCTATTTTCGACGTATGCTTTTGTGTTTAGCCAAGCCATCTGTAGCAAAACAGGAGGTTATCTGTGCTTGTACATGTGTTACAACGAGTTCCATCAAAGCTTCTTTTATGGCAGCATTTGCACGTTTCTACTACAAACCGCAGCAGAAACTGACTCGTGTTGTTTTCAGCAAGACCTCCATGCAGAAGACTAAAACCACCAAGAGTTTATTAAAACAAACAAAAACGTGGAGCTGCTCCATGCTAGAAAAAAATCCGATAAAAATATACTTAATTAAAACAACTAGAATCAAAACTTATCCTCAAGCCAAAATGTTGGAAATCCAAATTGCCTGAAACATCCAGCTCAAGGGAGAATGTTTCTTTGGCTGTGTTATAAAAGAAACTTGTTCAAGGAGAAACCTTAATGAAAGTTTGAAACCATTATTAAAAATGAAGCTTTGGAATTTGGCGCATTCTGATTGCTTATTAGTATTTAAAAGAGGAAAAAAAAATCCCACCAAAAACCCCAAACAGACCTTGAAAGCAAATACTGAAGGCCAGACTTTTTTCCATTACAGTCATGTAACCCTGACAGTCAAGGATGTTTCCGTATTTGTAACAATACCACTTTATAAGACGCGAATGCAAAGTATACTTATGTAGGACCACTTTCCTGTTCAATTTGCTCACTCCAGAAAATACTTGTGTAGAAAATAAAAGAATCAATTTTACGCCTAAAAATCACCATCAAACTAAATGCGGGCATGGGACAATTCCTATATACACTCCATTAACTTGCTTGGAGTGATTTTGAGATGTATCTCTTCACATCAGTAGGTCTCATGTTTCTAACGTATCTCCACCTATGAAAATAGCTTTAGAATTTATTTTAAGAAGGAGATATATTTTCAGCTGCTGGAGGGTGGGGGAGCAACCAATCAAAAACCAAACATGCCAACTTTTGTTACCAACAGTGACAAAACATCAAAATTTTAGTACCTGGAGTGATGGGCATTTTTACCCCCAAAAATTCCCCTGCGGTTTGGCTATGAAACAATGGGCATATATGTAAAAAAACTCAAACCAAACAAAACAAAAACAAAGTCCAAAACTGCACATTTATAGTTGTATGTGATACTGGATTAATGATGAACACACGAAATAAAAAATCCACTGGAATTACACTTAATATTATCCCCGAGAGGTTTTAAGTGATGTACTTCGTGTCTCACGGAAAAGCAGCAGTGATGTCAATGCTTAATTCTATTTCATTTTATTTGATTTTAAGAAAAGGTGGCAAAGATGTATTAAACTGGCCATGGGATTAACCATATTTGAAATAAAGCTTCAAAATGTAACATTATTTATGTTACATGTTACTGTGCACTATGTCTTAGTGCGGAGTTAAATCACATGTGCTGAGACAAGCAACTGTAGGCAACACAATGCCCAAGCTTACTCTTACAAGTAAGAGCTAGCATAATCTAGGAGTATTATGCTCAGAGTAGGTGAGAAAGCAGGAGGAGAAGCTCTGCTATCAGATAGGGGGAAGGAAAAAAAGGCTTCAGGGGACCAAGTCTAAATTCCATCAAGCTTTCCTTCCAAGACAGATCTCCTCCTCCTCTGCCCTCTATTCTCCTGTCATATTTCTCACTGTTACTAATTCATGATCCCTCCTTCCAACACTATAAAGCCTAGCGTGTGAAGAGATGGCAGCCATGTGAAAGCAGTAAGGTACTGCAGTTGGAAGAGGGAAGGCTGCACAGTACCTTCAGGCTTTTGGCCAGTTTGGTGGGAAGCCAGATTTCAGCTCCTCCCTGTGGTGGTAGGATATAAGGAATGTTAGAAAGCAGGGAGGGGGTGGATTTCCATCTGTTTTGACGGGAAAGCCATGGTGTAAGGGAGGGCCTGTCTGCACATTACCCATCAAAAGCACCTTGGGTATTATGTCTCTTTCATGATTTAGAAAAACAAAGCCAGTTACTGTAAGTCCAAAGTTTACATTAGGATAAACGGAAAAGAAAGGGGAAAAAAATGAGGGAGGGAGGAGGTAGCTGCAGTAAAACTGGACCTTGAGCTGTGCTTCCTTTGTAGACTTTGCTCGCTTCACAATGACAAAGTTTGAAGTCTTTATTGCCATTGCATGTTGCTTTTTCCTACTCCATTGAAAACTTCAGTTATTTTTGTTTAATTCATGAGAAACATGCAGAGAAAAACTTTGATGTCTTACAGTTGCCTGCTTTTGGTTTTTCAACTACATCATCAACCACATCACTCAGGAGAAACTCTCCTGCTGACCAGAAACTTTCCAGAGCAGAGCAGAGCAGCCAGGAGCATGATGCATATGAACAAGCTCACTTTCCTGAACCAATGCTAAAGAATAGAGAGTTTATGCAGTCTGATGTCTTGAATCCACCTTGCTTATATGACCTTGCTGGGAGACCTATTTCTCAGGTCTACAACACTGTTTCTTCCTTCTTTCCCTCGGAGATATGGGAAAGTATTTGCCCTATTTCATTTGAGTTGAGCAGGTCCTCAGCATTCCTGTCTACATTCCAAGGTTTGATCGTCACGAGGCTGCCATATTTAAATGTCAGGGACTTCTGATGTTACTATATGTAAAAATAGAAATGACATCTTCATCCCAGGAAAGCAGATGACCTAGAGGATTTAAGTTTGCCATCCACAGGTGGTTCTGATAGGGAAGCATGTATGCCCTTTTTAGCAGGGCATGCAAGGCTGTAGTGTGTGGCCCCATAGGTCAGACTGAGCAAAATTTTAATTGTCTTAGAAGACACCATTGCAATACATGCCTTAAATCACAGGGAAATAAATGTCAGCATTACAAACTCGCTGCTGTTTTCTGTCAAATTACTGTCTTACATTATGTGCTGTATTTAAAGGTTACAAGGACTAGTATCTGTAATATCTATGAATTAGGAAAAGTGAGATCAGATTCTAAATTACTTGGCTTTCAAGAGCTAGATATTCTGATGAGTTTACATTTACCATTTGTAATCAAAAGAGAGAATAAAGTAGTATTTATCATGGCATTTTTATTATTAAGGCTCTTTATAAGCAAAATGGTTTATTTTTATGAATGATAATGTGATCTTTTCAACACAATTATATAATATAAATAATTGTTCACTTGCATTTACAAATGTGCGAGCTGATTTTTTGGTAACAGCCTCTCTCTTTTCATTGAAGTCTCTGACAATATAAAGTAGTTAGTTGTTGTATGAACCTTAAATAAGGGCCATCTAACTTTAAGTTCCTAAAAGTAGTCAGATATTTGGTGAAAATGATGAATCCTTGGGTACTGATTCATGTGATATGAAAAAGCCATCCATTTCCTGATTCACCTTCATATCTCCTGCAGGAAAAAAAGGATTATTTTACAATTAATACCTGCAGTCAAACAATTTTTGTGTGTATGTTTTTCTATCTTTCAGCTACTTCCTGAACTGATACATTCAAAATGAAGAAGATAGGAGTGAGAATGAAGAATGCCTTGGAGAAAACCAGTCATGAAGTTTGAGAAGCAGAAGCATTAGGAAATATTAATAACTTTGGTCTCTTAAATAGGTCAGCATTTGGACTGAAATTATGAAAAGTCACAAACCTAAGACAAAAGTCATGTTACATTTTAATCTAGATTTACAGATTTTTAAGTTAATACATAATAAAAATATTTTCCTTTTTTTCCTGTACTTTGAATAACATATTCTGCTCCCTTAAACAACTTTCTTATATAGACAAGTGCCCTGGGTTCAGCAGTCACAGTCATTTTTTCTCCATCTTAGTAGCTGGTGCAGTGCTGTGGTTTTGACTTTCAGCCTGGGAACAGTGCTGATAAACACCAGTGTTTTTAGCTGCTGCTCAGTACTGTTTTGTCTGACCAAGGACTTTCTAAGCCTCATGTTCTGCCAGGGAGGAGGGGTAGCTGGGAGGAAGCAGAGACAGGACACCTGACCCAAATTAACCAAAGAGGGGTTTCCTACCACAACACACCATGCCCACTGTATAAACTGAGGGCAGTTACCCAAAAGGGCTAGATCAGTCCTCGGTCGGGCTGGGTATCGGTCGGCAGGTGGTGAGCAGTTTTATTCTCTTCCCTTGTTATTTCCCTTGTCATTATTATTATTGGTGGTAGCAGCAGTAGTTTGTGTTATACCTTAGTTACTGGACTGTTCTTATCTCAACCCGTGGAAGTTATATTCTTTCAGTTCTCTTCCTCATCCCTCCAGGAGTGGCAGGGAGGAAGGGAAGGGGGAGTGAGAGAGCAGCTGCATAGTACTGAATTACCAGCTGGCCTTAAACAACAACAACCAGTTTAAATTATTTGGTTGTTAGTTCCAAGATACCTCCTCAAACTAAGCCAGGGTGTATGTTAGCAGTCAGTTAGTTGCTCCTCTCTGTCTGCAGGTTCATAGTCATTATTATTGGATTCCCATGTTGCTACATCACCCAGAAGTACAAGTGGAATTTGGATAAAGGGTACATGTATAAATATATGATCTTACTACTGTCAAATGGTCTGAAGCACAACATATGGAGCTCATCTAGTCGTCAGGCTCTTGTGCTGGTCTTTTTGAGGAAGTGTGTCTAGAGAGGGTACTTGGCCTTTGTAGAATTAGTCCATCACAGTTTTTAGAAGAAATCTTAACCAGGTGTGTAGTTCTCATACTTTGGTAAGCTTCCTGTGGCACTGATCTAGCATTAGGAGCTTTAAATCAAGTTATCCCATGAAAGTGCACCAAGCAGGCAGTAAGTGCCAGGCAGTGAAGTGCAGGACATCAGGAGTGACTGCAGTTGCCCATGCACGAGAATTTCATAGTAAATTCTCCAAGTAAGCCAACCTTTAGGTCCTTCTTACAAAATGATTTAGCTAAATTAGAACAAACCCCTGTGTGAACATTCTTGGTTTGCTTTGAGTGTTATCTTAAATCCACTAAAAAAATGCATGTAAATTAAACTGAAAAGCACAAAAGAGATAACAACTAAGCAGAAAAGGATTTTCCTGTAAAGTCAGTCTTTAATGAGAGTTCATTTACCTCTTTAGTTAAGTGCAGACAGCATATTTATGCAACCAAGATCTTGCTCACCCTCTGCCACTTCACTTTCTACAACTCACAGTGAACACGGTAAGCTAGCAGTGCTTGTCAGGAGAGTTTATGTAGGAAGTAAGACAGTCAGGAGCTTAACAAAATGAAGAGATCACAGATCCATTTTTCCAGCCATACGTTCCCTATTGGATCAGACCATTTAATAGCAGCGATAAAAATTACAAGTCCAATTCAAGTGCTGTTTTCCTCAGTTGCTCTTACAGTTGCCTGAAAAAAAAAAATGGAGGGTGTTATTTTATTTGTCTGGAATTGTTAAATATCAAAATGCCTAACAACTAGAAAGTGGCTATAGAAGTAGTGTTAGGCAAAAAGATAAATCAAAACTAATGAGTGTTTATCACTGAGGGGAAAGAAAAGGAAAAATCAAACAGAACAAAAAAAAAAAAAAACCACCGCCCACAAAACAAAATAATGCTTTTATTTTTTTTTTGCTGATTTTACTTAGATACTAAAGCACGCACCTCACAATCTGGTCTCCTCCGTCTTTAGTCCAACTCATGTGAGACTAGAGCAGTAGGACTGTCAGGAGGTACCTATATCATTCTAGACTTGAGAGGAAGCCTAGCCCACAGCCTTGCAAAGTTTTTATGCATCTCTATTGGCACTCATGGATTTAGCAGCTCTGTTCTGCCTGTCTGTTCATGGTCAAGCATGTGAGTGTCAGACGTAGGTGAAGGAGTTTCCCCTACCAAATGTCATTTACACTTGGTCTGTGAATGGGGACAGTGAATATTGGTCTCCCATCATGCTGCTGTTAATACTCCCGTTTGTATCTGATCATTGCCTCAAATCCCACCCTTACGGTATGCAGTTTCAAAAGTCATCTGTAAGCAGTGCCAAAAACCTGTGGAAAATCTGTGTTGGGCTGAACTCTCTGCAGTCAAACCTTTTGCCTTCATGTAGTGCTCTGTTCCAGAGTGATGCTTAAACAAACTAAAGGGATACCAGCATTCCCCAAATGACTGTGAACTCTACTGACAAAGAACAGAGCATCTGTTTATTGCAGGAAGTCCATTTAAAAGTGCACAGCTGTTTTCCAGAAACTGTAAGAGATTTTTTTCATTCAAGTATGCATAAATCAGCTTGCATTGTGACTCTGTCAGTTCCGGGTATAAGGAGTTGCCCAGATAAGTTGTTGGTGCCCAGAGAAAGTTATGTATGCCACATCCCTGGCAGTGTTCCATGCCACACTGGACAGGACTTTGAGCAACCTGGGCTAGTGGAAGGTGTCCCTGCCTGTGTCAGGAAGATTGGAACTAAATGATCTTCAAAGTCCATTTCAGCTCAAACCATGCAATGATCCTATGATGGTCCTTGATAAGCAGAAGTAGGAAGCAATAGCATTACAGGACGATGGGATTAATATGCACTTGGTGATCCTAACATTTGAATGTTTGACTTATTACCCTTAGCATTCTGCTAATGTCAGATGTTTGATATAAGTTCAGTTATTAAATTTGTATCCCTCTTACTGCTTTCCATAGTCTGAAATGGTTGTAATTATTGAAATTATTCAAAACAGAAGTATTCAAAATGGGTTTTATTGTTTTTCTTTTATATTTTATTTTATAAATATTACTTTATTAAAAATACCCTATGTTAATTATTTGTCTGGACACATGAAAACATGTAAGAGATTTTGCTGAAGGGAACACCTAGCCTGAGTCAGCTCCAAGAAGCTGGAATTTCCTAAACCTAAAATTTCATAAAATAAGCCTCATTGCAAAATGCTTAGCATAAGGAAGGATGCCCAGACATGCTATCAAAAAGCAAGAGCTCTTTGATACAAAACTCATTTTTTTTGCAGTTTTTCCAAAGTCCACTTAGATTATTAAGGCTTTTTACTAGATAATGAGACTTAGGGTTCATTAGAGAAACCAGGCAAGAGGAAGGAAGCTGAAACCAATTTTAACTTTGTAAGTCCACCATCATGCTCTAAATGCTAACAAGAGAGACAAAGATTGTAATGTCCATAAGCCTTGACATACCTCCTTAATGGACATTGTCAATTCAGAGCAGAAGCTGAGGGCTTGCAGAGGGGTTAGTGTGTGCACTGATGATGCTGTATAAATAAAACAAGGCTGCCCACTATTTGTTCTTTCATCAGCCATATGTTTACAAGGGCTTTAAAGGCTAAAATTTTAAAAGTAGCTGTAGCATGACAAAACTATTAATGAAATAATTTGCATAAGACCATCAGATTTCAATCAGGTTTGGCAACTGTGGACAGGGATTCTTATTAAAAAGACAAGAGTGAGTAAAGGAAGAAATATATAGGAGCTACATGACTAGCGCTATCTCCTCTATTGTAATAATCAATTCCTTCTACCGAGAGTATTAATGATAGGACTCAGTCAACAAGTGGAAAAAAACCTTGAATTGTCTCAAGAAAAAAGGAGAAAAATAATAACATTCAGCCAATTACAGTCCAAAACCCCCATGCCTGCTAATATTCTTTTTAAAAAAATTGGCTATGTATTATGCCCCAAAGACACAGCAACTTGGACCATAAGGTGGGAACTAATGCTAGCATTAAGAACTTTTTCTGAATAAAAATCTTACCAAAGCTATTTATTTTGAGCACTTATTAAAAGCAGATAACTAGCACAAAGGAAGAGACATGTTTGTTCCAGAGTGTGTATGCACAGGAGAAAAGCAAGTAGTCACTCAACATTGTAGATGATTGACAGCTTCTGGTTGTAGTGTGATGAATCATCTAGCAGAAAAAAAAAAATCTGACACTTATTTATTAGCATTAGGTTCTGGGGGAATTTTGCATTGTGCTTTCTCCACGAGACAGAAGATGCAATGTCATAGCAGCTGCATGTGCAAGCAAGCAACTCTGTCAAAAATCTAGTGAGGAAACCTGCTTTCCCTTAGCTGTGTCTTATCTCTGAATGGTGATGCCTTCAGGTCCTCCTGCTTTCCATATAATGGGAAAGATGAAAATTATGCTCCTGTATCCTTGCTTTACCCATGTCTTCTGGCCTCCTGCTCTCCCAGCCCAAGCTTTCAGCCTGGCCAGTCACCTGGGCAGGGAACAAGTGTTAGGGCTAAGCTAGAGCTTGACACTGGGTCCCAGCAGATTGACAAGCAGGCTACTGCTGACCATTAGGTACCACACATGCTGCCTTTAAGAGGCTGGCAGGGGCAAAAATGCCCTCTCTGGTCCAGATGGGACTGTTCAGTGATTTCACAGACTATTAGAGATTGACTGATAGCTTAAACATCATTTTAGGCAACCAGGATAAAAAAATGAAGCTTTTTAAGTTTTGACATTGTATTTTATACAGCAACTTCTTTGTTGTAGTAGATTTGTTTTTTCTTTTAAATCAGATACATATAAGTTTTCTCAAATTAGAGCAACAAAGTAAATATTTGCATGTATACCCAAAGTGTAACGAAAAGGCAGCAAATAGGTATGTTTTATAATAATCTTTACTCTTTGAATGTTTTTTTAATTCACCTGATTTTCCTTCTTCTGAATTGTGAAGCACTATTGTGAAAGAGGAAGCAACAGGCCTAGATGTTTATATAGGATAGTCAGATTTTGGTACTCTCCTTTTTAAAAAGAAGTGGTCTCAGTCATCTCACGTGAAGGAGCTAAACACTGAACAGCTCCAAAAGACATACCAAATGGTCATTTTTTTTTTTTGCCTTTTTACTAGTTCTGGGAGTTCGGTGTAGGAACACAAGTTTGGTTTAGATGTATTAACCGTTTCTAAACTATTCAAGTTTTGTTTGTTTGGTTTTTTTTTTACTTTCAGAGGGGTAACTGGAGAGATATTCTATTGTTTGAGGCAAAAAGCATACAAACTCAGAAAAGTTCTTTATGGTCATTAATGTTTTCATTCTGCTGCTGTGACCAAAATCAATATGAACAGATAGAATACTAAGGTTTGTATAATTTTGCTTCACAACAGTTGAGGATGTGACAAAATTAACATAACTTCTAAACACCTCTACTCCATGTTTAATGGTTGATATTCACAGTGTTGTCCTGGGTTCAGCAGTAACAGTCATTTATCTCCTTCGTAGTAGCTGGTGCAACGCTGTGGTTTTGACTTTTAGCCTGGGAACAGCTCTGATAACGCCAATGTTTTCAGTTGCTGCTCAGTAACATTTACTCTGACCAAGGACTTTCTGAGTCTCATACTCTACCAGGGAGGAGGAGAAGCCGGGAGGAAGCAGAGACAGGACACGTGACACAAAATAGCCAAAGAGCTATTCCATACCACAGCATGTCATGCCCACTATATAAAGTGGGGCAGTTACCTGGAAGGACTAAATCACTGCTTGGGTCAGGCTGGATATCAGTTGACAGGGGATGAGTGGTTGTATTCTCTTCCCTTGTTACTGTCCTTATTATTATTGGCGGTAGCAGTAGTGGTTTGTGTTATACCTTAGTTACTGGACTGTTCTTATCTCAACCCATGGGAGTTACGTTCTTTCGATTCTCCTCCCCATCCCTCTGGAAGCAGGGGGGAGGAAAGTAAGGGGAGAGAGAGACTGTGTGGTTTTCCTGAGTTACGGCTGGGCTTAAACCACAACACAGTGTCAACAGGTGTGGAGCTGCCACCATGAATACCTGGAGACTTTTAATAGCAGATTGTCAGGAAGAGCCTCCCATTTGGATAACTCAATGGAGCCTTTCTTCCTCACTAGATGCAGTCAGAGTATCTGTAAACATTTTGAAGTTTTGGTCAATGGCAAATCCTTGGCAAAGGTTTTTTTTTTTCCTGACTTTACTAGGAGCAGGAATGAGTTATATAATTTCTAGGTTGATAAAACCAAAAGCCTTTTAAGGAAATAAAATGCCTGCATTTTCTTGCACATCATTAGGATTTACAGTTTGAAGAAAACTAATAGATACTGTAAATAATAAAGCTCAAAGTTCCTGCTGTATTTAGTGACATCTTGCAGTACACTGCAAATCTTAAAAGTGACACAGTGTGGAAAAGTACTCTTTAAGACTGAATCAATTACATTCTCCTTGGAACTCTTTATGGAGAAACTCACAAAACAAAATTCAAAGGTATATTCTGCACAGCAAAAACAACTGAAGAAGTCAGCAAGGAAAGACTTAGAGGGTAGTGAAATACACTTTGTTAGCTGAGATCATGAAAGAAAATCAGAATTGTGTGTTCTCCTTTTAAATGATAACTTTCCTTTCAGTTCTGAAATTGAGATCACTTATCCAGAAATACACCTACTAACATATATCCTAGGTTCAATAAATACGCAACATCAAGAGTAAAGGTTTTTGATCTACATAAGAGCACAACAATAGTTGTTATGGCTGAACTGCATTGTCATCTATGTCATACCTCAGGAAACCAAAGAATTTATCTCTGTACATTTACTCATTGGTTAGCACAACAGGACTCTAGTTTGGCTTGGATCTACCAATGGCCATTACTGTTATTAAAATAATATTAAAAACAAATTGATAACAGTCTTTCTATTTGGATATAAAGTTACACACTGTGATTTTCTGGGAAGGCTGTTACGGCTAAACTCTTCAAATCTGGTAGGGAAAAAGCCACAGGAGTTCAGATATTGTGGTCACGTACAGAGATCTGAGAATCCCATAACACTGTCAGGACCTAGGAATGGAATGTCTAACTATATCTACTCAAAATATCCTTAAGGGTACATTTGGTTTCTCAGAAATTAATTACCCATTTTTTTCTTGGTATTTATTTTCTCCTTCTTACAACTCCCTTCCTTGTAACTGAGATTAACGTGCTGAGGGAATGAACAAGCCCTACTGATTGTTTTCTCTGGTAAGATTATAAATGAAAACACATTTGACTAAAGCCTGTGGAAAATGTAATTTGTTATGTCACAGCAATCACTCAGCATGTGTACAGCTCAGTTTGATGATACCAGACCCTGCTTGTTATAAAACCAATAGCAATTGGCCTCAAGGAAAGAAGGGTAAATGAAGAAAGACTGATAGCTTGTGGGCTCAAACTAGTTTGGGTCATCGAGAGCTAAACCAGAATGTTTTTAACTTGCCAATGAATTACTGTTCCAATGCCAAGGCAGAGTGGAAGCCAAATTTACGTCTCATGTCTCATTTCAAAAATATTCTGTCTTTTACAAAAGTGCTTTTGATTATTTCAGAGTAGAAAAGTGGTAAAATGTCATGTTATATGTATATATATATGTATATATCAGTTAAAACACTTTCTAAAAAGAATAATGAAAGTGTAACTATTAAATACCAGATTTTCAATGGAGCCTATGGCAAGATAGGCCAACTTTAATTCCAACTTAAAAGGAAGTAGTACACAACTTCTGAGGATCCATCAGTGTCCCGCTTGTTTCAGTTCAATGTGACCTTATTAGAAAAGCTCCGTTTTGTAAAAACCCAAAAGCCTTGCACCAGTGCCTGGATCAAAAGAGAAAACTTTTATCCCTCCAAATGTTTGTTACTACTAGCATAATGCTGAAAGCACAGTGGAAGCATAGCAGATCCAGTGCAAACAAGGCTGATGCCCCCAGGATCCTGCTGGAGTGTCAGCCACTGATGCTGGACCAGAAGCTTTGACAGTGCTGTTCTTCTGGAACCACTTTTTAAGCTGATCTCCAACCATTGGGGGAACAAGCATACAATAGACAGCAAATTGTTCTGCAAATAGTAAAAACAGAGGACAATATTAAACAAGAATCATAATTCACTACAATCTCCCACTATGGCATCTCCTGATCCTGTCGGACAGCTGGAAGATCCATAGAGTCCAGGCTAAACTCAGCTGAGCTCCACACTAGACAGTCAAAAGCAAAGAAAGAAAGCTGGAAACACTTCACACAATATATTCACTAGTGTGGGCGCTTACTTCTATTTTGTGTTTAGGGCTGAAGGATTGCTTGGTATGAAGGTAAAGAGAAGCAGAGACTAAAATCAAGCAGATGAGGAAAAGCAGAAAGGCAAAAAAAAAAAAAAGTGAAGGGTAGGGACAAGGGAAAAGGCAAATAAATGTGTCATCCTTCATTATGGCAACAAAATAATAAAAAGTTTTCTGAGTATTGTGCCTGAAATCTACCAAAAAAAACCATTCAGATAGTCCCTCCAACTCAAAGCACTCAGATTCTTTAGTGTGAGAGCTGGAATTAAGGCAATCATCTGAGCAGCCTATGTCTTATATTCACCCATAACAAACACTTAAGGAAGGCAGTTGGCCATCAGTGATTAATGACTTACAGGTATTTAGTGATACAGGAACTTAGTACATTTATACAGTCTTTCATAGACCTGTTTCCATAATGTATTCCATGATTGACTTCATGCATCCACAGCATCCTAGGGTAATGAATGTCACAGCTATGTTTTGAAAAGGTGCATTTCCTTTTATTTCGAACATCCTCCCACCTAGTTTCCTTTGTCATTGTATGGTAAGACACAGTGATTAGTCATTCCCTATTTGCCTTCTCCAGATCTCAAACAATTTTTGGAATCTTAATTTTCTGTCTTCTCAGTCTCTTCTAGGTGGAGGGGCCTTGCTTAATTTATATATATCACATGGAAAAGTGATTTCATAGTGCTGGTCACCTTGCTACCACTTTTTTATATCCTTACTATTTCTACTATATTCTTACAGAGACAGGAGAAATGAGAACTGCAAACAGCATTTTAGGATTAGGCATACTTTGGATTTATATAGCATTAAACATCATATAGAACCAATAAGAGCTTCTCTGTTTTGCTCTCTGTCATTTTCTACTAACTCTGAACATTCAGTTCTATTTTTGCCTACCAGTGAGAGCTGAGCTGATGTTTTCGCAAAAGTAGCTGACTGCAATATCTTGTTCCTGAATGATAAGGGAGCAAGTTGGTATGCTGAGGCACATGAAAAACAACAAGGTGCTTGGTGACAACCAGCATGGCTTCACTAAGGGGAAATCCTGTCTGACCAACCTGGTGACCTTTTATGATGGGGCTAAGGAACTGATGGACAGGGGTAGAGCAGTTGATGTCATCTATCTGGACTTGTCTGAAGTGTTTGACACTTTCTCATGACATCCTTGTCTCTAAGATGGAGAGACATCAATCTGATAGATGGCCCACTCAG
>JASSUY010043800.1:0-35721 GCA_032466535.1 Forpus xanthops | reverse complement strand
AATTTAGCTGTGTCACACAATATTTGGCTCACTCGACTTCAGTAGAGTTAGATCAGGAATGAATTTAAACTGTTGAATTGAAATAAATTCAGTTAATTGAAGTCAGTCAATAGGAGCTTTTAGTACATATTTGAAAGAAAAATGTGGACCTTTTTAACTCTAATCAACTACAGAACATTATTAAGTTCCCATAAGAAATGGTTTAAATGCAACATGATAATGAAAAATGGGAGTGAAAAAATTTTGCTCACTTTGAGTAGCTCTACAATCTGAAAAGAATCCACTTTACATAATGGAAGAAGATACTTACAAAGTAGTCAGACTGAAAAATACCTGGAATTATAGAGGGTAGCAAATTAGGAAAGAGCTTATAAAGTGATACAGCCGCAAAAGTAATTTCAGGCTGGAGAGATACCCTTTATGTTTCTGAAAAAAGAGGTGTTAATGACTTATTATGTTAAATGGTGTCTGCAGTGCCACACTGAGTCCTGGGAGCCCTGATAGTAGAAAAATATCACCAGTGAAAACTAAATAGAGCAAACCAGGGGAATACTTTGGAAGTTGGGGCAAAACTGTAATGTGAAGCCAAAAGCTGGTGTTCCCACTCTGCTTTAGGAACACACACTTCAGAAGCTTCTTAGTGATTTAAAAGTCAGACAAATGTGACAAAACTATATGAATAACCTGGTGTTTGCCACCTTTTCTTGCCTCCAGGTGGGTTTTAACTAGGTAGAAGACTGAACTAGATCTTTAGGTAGACTGCCTGGCTCCAACACCATATATTAGTATTGTCTTTGAGAAATCTAGTACAAATTTTTCTGTGTACATCAATATGCCATTTCTACAGATTGGTCTCATTCTCATAATGATGTCTCTTGCCTTATTGCTGAAGGCATTGAAATAAGTCTGTTTTCTTCAAACTGCAGAAGTGGCTACACTGGGCCAGGTCAAAGGTCTATGTAGCTCTGTGTTCTGTGCTTGATTACAGCCATCAACAGGTGTCTAGAGAAGAACACAAGAGCAGCTTGTAAGTGCAAATGCAGTGATGCTCCTCAGAATTACATTCCAAGGTTGTTGTGGGATTTCCTCCTGTAGAGATGCCATGATTCTATTTACTAGCCCTTTTTTTTACGAATTTATCCAGATGCTTTTTAATCCATATAGATTTTTGGCAGTCCCAGTGGAAAGAGTTCCTTACCTTAATTATGCACAGTGTATCAAGAATGACAAATTTTTCTTCTGAACTTGATATTTACAAGTTTAATCTGATGTCCTCTCAACTCTTCTAGAGAGCAAGCAATCATTCCTTGTATATCTGACATCATTCTTGATATTCTGGAGATTTACTATGTCTCAATTAGTCATTTAAGTAATTTTCTTTTTCCAGTTCCAGGAGGCCCAGTTTATTTAACCTGCCCACTCCCGGAAGCTGTTACTGAGTTTTGTTCAGACTTGTCATCATTCTCCAAATTTTTTTTCCATTCTGTTATAGCTATTTGACTAGTAACAATGGTTTAACTATAACTGCTGTCATTTTGATAATTTATGAATTTGGATTAGCATCTTGCAGTCGAAGGGACTGAGCCTGTGTCAGCTGAACTGAGCTCAGTATGAATCCATTGCAAACATCTGATAACAAAACTGAAAGCCAGAACCATGTGTTCTCCTTCCTGATGGATGTGGGAAGTTTGGACTCTATGGTTTCCACTGGTCTTCTTGGAAGGGCTTTTCTTTTCAGTTATGATTGTTTATTTGCAGATGTCCAGCTTAACCTTAGTTATGGAGAATACAAGAACACTTTCATTTTTCCGAGTAACCAGACAAAACACATTACCCTGAACTTTGATTAAGAATTCTTGCTTAAATAATTTTCCTCCAAAGTTCACTGTTCTGAAAAGCAACCTTTAAAAAAACCTCAACAAATGCCCGCACCAAAAGAAACCCCCCAAAACCCCCAAACCAACCACCAAACAAAACCCAAAAACAAAAGAAAAAAAACCAAAACAACCCCAAAAACACCATCACAAATAAACAACTAAAAAATACTACCAAAGGAGAAGATTTTGATCTAATGCCCTGAAGTTTTGTCAAACTGTATGGTAAAAAATAGTCAGCTGGAAATGACCACCCAAAAGAATGATTAACAGGAAAGGCAGGAATTTAAATAATGCTGGAGCACAGCTCTGCAGATGCTCACAATTTCAGCATAATGGCTTACGGCAAGGGAAGTTCAGCATGCTCATGTGCCTCTGCAGGACCTAGGCTACATGGAGAACGTGTTTTCTCTCTCCCTAGAGCTATACAAATGATACATCTTGGATAAAATTAATCCCCGATGTACAAGTTTAAAAATAGACTAGAAACAATTCTTTTTAGATAGAAACATTTGCATGGGATAAGGCCTATTGAATATTAAAAATCTGTGATGTAACATAAACCAGAGCTGGACAGACATTCTCAGAGGGCTCTGTAAAATCTTACAGAAACCTCAGGTAATGATCAGACTAGGAATGTTTTCAAAAATAACTTTACCTGACTTCTTCAGGGTCCAGTAACTTTTATGTTTTCAAAAAACCCTCCTTCTCTGACTGTAATCTCAAGCCATTGGAAACAGGATTTCTCTCTGATATTTTGGTGTGAAAAGGATTTTCTCCTAAAATATCCTATTTGCACACAGTTTATCTTGCATGAGTTCATTTCCTCTCTCTTTGGATTGCAGAAGGTGAATTCTGCTCCATGCTAATCATCCTGGATAGTTAACGTCCAATTGGTGTGTTAAGTGTTTCGGTTTATGGTGTTATATAAATAAAGTGCTAAATACGAATGAAATAAAACCATCATTACTACAGTTTACACTAGGCTTACAGTGTTGTGTTCTCAAGATGTGCAACTGTTTTGTGTGTAACAACTGAAGGTTATATACTTTAGATTTTAAGAAGTTCAAGCATGTGGTACAGGAAGAAACATCAAAGGTTAGGCTGTTATTATTAGGACACTTCAAAGAAAAGAATTTCTGAAGGCTTTAAGTTTTATGGCAGGTGCATGAGGAGGTGCCAGGTCATCTCAGGGTGGTCAGGAGTAGACTACACTGAAACTAGATTGCCTAGGACTCCTTTTATCTGTCAAAGACAGTTGGGTTTCTAACTTAGAAAGAGTTTTAACAGCAATTTTGAATAGTGGACATCAAGCCTCTCTAATTTCAGCTGCTCTCAGCATGGAAGCTTGCAGTCATGGTCTCTACCAGTGGGCACATCTGGGTAACAGAAGACCGGTCCCTCCTGGTCATGTCCCAGCCACACAGCCTCTGGTGCAGTCTGTGGCCACCACCGGGTCAGGCAGGCTGACTGCTTGACAAAACACTTTAGGTTTTGAAGCAGATATTTGCTTCAATAATTATGGCAGTGTGGCGGGATGACCTCTGCCTCCTGCTCAATATCTATAATCCATTTGAAGACAAAAGATCATTGTTTTTTCCTTATTTAGGAGAAGTGCAAAAGGAAATGAATTATATTTGTAGTTTAAACAAACTAGCACAATAAATCCAACACCTTCTGATTAGAGTGTGATCATATTCCCCTAATGGGATATTACATGAAGCTATATGGAGAATAATATTTTTACAATCAAATTAAGTGACAGTGATGGTTAATTTTAGCTGATTAGGGCAATATATGTTCAGGGCTCAGAAAGAAAACATTTATTTCTTTAGTTTGTGCAGACTTCTCTTTCCTGGAGACTTGTATCTCAGCCCCACCTGCTCTCTGCTAGAACTCGTCAGTTTAATCACTTAACAAGTATATTCTTTGGAATATCATCAGCCAAAATAACGACTTTGTCATAGTGAAATGAGAAAACAAAATTAATTATATATAGCCAACAAAACATATTCCCTCCAACCAACAGCAAGAGTTTTTTTTTTTTTCCTGCTAATGAATTAATACATTAAATAATAACAGTTGAAAACCATTTTATATTGCTTTGATCATTCACTTACATGTCATTAAGTAGACTGAGCATTTTAGTGCGAAAGGGCTGTGTTTACAAATTAGTACAGAGGACATGTTTCACACTGAAGATCAGCACATATATTGTGTTTTATTTCAGCTGCACATGACACAACCTTAATATTGGAGCCAGATGATTAAAAGAACATTACCTGAGCCTTGAGAGTCACTGAATGAGCTATGCTAAATTGGTTGTTTTCTATTTTGTGATTAATTGTGCTTCTAAACCATATTTTAGTGTGCTTTGTTTTTCTGTCCCCAGTCATCCCATATTATTAAAGAGAAATTCTGCATATCTCTCCTGGAGTCCAATTAAGGATTTGCATCATGACTAGATTTTTCACTTTAATTACTGTATATAAAGTAGGTTTTGACTTATTTCCATATTTATCAAACTATGCAGAAGAAGCAAAATTCATCAAATAAACAGATATCTGTGGCTGTAATTGCAGCCTGCACTGAGCATGTAGGAAGAAAATATGAGGGTCCAAATTTCATTATGTAGAACATAATAAACATCTGAATAATTAAACTGTGTGTAAATCAAATGCTTGGCAGTAGTAAGAATAAAGAAGAGACACCTTAGTTTGATCAGAAAAAATACCATGTTTCTAAATATGTTAAAAAAAAAAAAGTATTCTAAACATAATTCAATCAGCAGTGAGGGGAAAAACAAGAACCAAAGCCTTAAATTTGCTGCTTATTATCAGGTGAGGAAGGATGCCATGTATATTTAGAAACATGTTTTCATAAATAGTAAAACATACTTAGCTCTTCCTTCTGCATGTGTATTCAAAACCTGTTATAAGCAAACTAGAGGATGCAAACTCTTACATTGAAATGGCAAATTAAATTAAGAGAAGCAGCCAGCTTTGGTAAACTGTCTGAAATTGAAGGTTTGAAAATTGCATAATTGCTAAAGAAGAAGTTTTGTCAAATTTAACTGTGAGGAGTTCATTCTTCTCTTAAATGTATTATCTTAGGTCCCAGTTAAAAGGAATGCAGGAACATTTCTTTATGAAATAATTTCTAAGTTTTAGTTAATTATCTCTATTTGCCATGAAGTAGTACTATAATTTCCCTTACATTTTGAAGTGTGGTATTTTTAGTTCTTTAAAAATTTAAAGGAATTTATATTCTATATAGAATGTTGCAAATTTGTTCCAGGCTAAAAATAGTATTTTGAGAACCAGACCTGAATTCAGTTTAAAATTTTGCTGATGTTAAAGCAAAAAGTAGGAACATAAAAAATCTCTGCGCTGGTTTGCACTTACAATAAAAAAACTACAATCCAAGCCTGTTGTTCTCCCCTTGTTGTCAAATGGATGCAGTGTGTATCACATTCAAGTAAAATTACATTTACTTACTCAAGAACAAAGCTGGATTTTTAATTAAGTTTTAAAAATATATTTTTAGTTGCTATTTTGATTAAAATTTCTAGGTACATAAAATCTTTGAAATTTGCTGAACAGTTTTTTTTTTAAAAGCATTTTGTTTAGATTTTAAATTTTTTTTAATGCTATGAAGAGCTACTCTATGTTAATTGCATCTTTTGTAGATGGTATAGTTGTTACTTGAAAACAAGAACCTGTTTTATTAATTTATATGGTCTGCCTTACTCAGTATACAATAACAAGTGAAGAAAAGAGTGATAGCAACTCAGATAAGGGACAAATACAGAACTTAAAAACCGTTTTAAATGAACACCAGCAAAAAGGATTTAAGCCTGTGTGAACAAGAGAAAGAAAAGCTAATAAAAATAGCTGGAGGTAAAGAATGTGTAATGAAATTCATGCCAAATTTTGATCTACACTCATCAGCCAATCCAATTTACACATGCTGTAAGATAAGCGGGAGATGTGCTGATTGAGCAAAGCTTATCTATTCTTCAGGGTGAAAGAATGGATACATGTGCCTCCCTGCATTTCCTAAATTGGGACCTAACAACCTTCCTGTACAACCACCATTCAGCAAAGTCAAAAGGACCTCCGGCAATGCTGAAAGTCTGAATAAAAGCAAATGTAGTGTTTGTTGTGGAATAAAGGAGGAATAAGCATGCAACAAGCATCCATCAGCTCTAACATCACTTTTAATTGCTGCAAAACCTTTGACAAGATGTAACATTACAACGAAAATCTTAGGTGTGGTTTAGCTTAATTTACTATATTAGGGACCATTGTTTGCTATTACAACTGTAGCATTCCTATTCTGTGTGGCTCCTGGCAAACAGCTAACATGCCAGACTTTGGGGCAGATGAGGATGACAAGGAACACAGGAAAGTCAGAATGATGAGAAACCCAAACCATGCCATTGAAAAAAGGTTAGTATACTTATCTGTCAGGGTGGTAACTTTCTACAAGGAAGATCAGTAGGGTGGACAAGAGTGTAAAAAGATAAAACTTGCTTCAACATGTTTTCCCATAGCATTGTAGGTGCTCTCCTAACCCATCCTGGTTAGTTTTCTCTGGTAGGGTAGAAAACCACTGGTTGAAGGTACCAGTACAGTTTCGTATTCTGACTGGGAGAGTATCAGCTAGGCAATGGGTTCTTTTACCAGAGAAAAGATGGAGGTGAGACTTTTCTTTATTAGCTATGTCTCTTTGCTTAGGATTGAACAATACAGGTAGGAATCAAGAGAGAAGTTTGCACCACTACTTGATATGCTTAACTTTGTATGCAAATGGAGAAAAAGAGATAGAGGAAGGAATGCAAAGATGTTTAAGTAGCAATAACCAGTAATCATAAACGCAGCAAGTTAGTCTTTCAGGAAGCTGACAAACTCACTCCAATAGTATAAAAATGTTAAGCCAACATAAATCTTCCATGCTAATCATCATAATAAAGTTGTGTCTTAACATTGCTAAGGGTCAAGGACTGACATAAAGAAATTATCTTTCTAAATCTTAGTTTTTCTCTCTCGTTCTTACTGTAAATATTCAAGTGCTGGTTTTGACTAGTGACAAAGGTTGCTGAAAAGAGAACTGTTATGGGGCAGAGGTGAGGAAAGTCAGCTGTCCTGTATTGGTCACAGTCACCACTGGTCAAAATATCTTTTGCTCACAGTTTCTGAACTGAGATTTGTGATCTGAAGGAAATGTGGAAGGCATATTTGTGCCTGGGAATAAGAGAAGAGTAAAGGATCAGAGAGCATAAAGAGCTCAGATAATACATCTGCGCTCAGCAAAGGAGGCATACAGGAGAAAGGGCAACATCCTCTTGCTTGAAGAGAAACACATTATATAGAAATGCGTTTAGGTTTACTGGCTGTCTTTCATCTGTTTTGAGTCTCTTCTCTCACCACTGTCCTCCCCAAGAGCTCACTTTTGCATGGAAAATATTGCATAAATGGCTGTGATACAGAGGAAATGGAGATCCACATCTCATATTTCTAAGACCTGGTTACAATTTGGTTGCAACGCACAAAGTGGCCAACTGTGTAGCAGCAGAGTTTATTAGACTATCCAGGTGTTTCCTGTACTTCCAGGGAAGGATCAAAGTTTGTAGTTACAAGGGTGTATAGATTATCAGAGTGTATGAAATATATCACAAATGTATTCATTGAAACTCTGTCAGAGCTACTGTTGGAACTGTACTATTAGCCTTAGAGATTTCAACATCCGTATGAGCATCAAACCAGATGAAGTAACATCTGTTCTCCTGGTAAGAGTGAGCTCCCTAGATTTTACCCAACCACATTTTCCATTCAGGAAAAAGTATTTGATTTTCATTTGCATATAATTTAGTTGTTGGAAATACAAAGGGATTCTTTTTGTTTTGTTTGACCATTTTCAACCAAACTTCATTGCAAGAGATATTATTCCCTGCCTAATCTAAACAGCACCATCATGGTCAGGTAGGAGTTATTATTACTGTATTTTTTTTTTTTCCCTTCAATGAAGTATAACCTTTATCTTCCTAGCTTATTGTTAGTGAAGAAAACCAAATACTCCAGGTTGTATAGAGTATTGCAATCAATTTCATAATCATCTCAGGCCTTGAAAATAACCATGTTCAATGGTAGAAGTTCATAATTTCTGGCTGGGAAAGTTAGCTGACACTTCCTGACCTTCATATTTTTATTACCAGATGATAATATTGACTGATATTTGGAATGTTTTTACGAGTTCCAATGCAATTTATTTTCAATTGTTCTTCTAAGAAGGTTCTTGAAAATGCACCTGTTTTGCAGATTTAGGTGCTTAGGATATGAACAATATTTCAAATACCTTTTTTCCCCTTCAGTAAACACTTTCTATTTGTTTTTCTATTGCCAGTGGTAACATGAAGATGCTATTTACGTTTATATTTTTTCTTACTGTAATGATACATTCTTTTTGTATTTTAGGATGTATTTAAATTGTTCAGTTACTTGACATGCTCATAAATAAAATTGTTAGCATTATTAATTGCTATTTCTGCACAGCTAATCCAAGGTGATTTATTTCCAGATATTCAAACATTCTACCTATGCCTCATACTACATCTATTTATATTTAAGGACTCAGCCTTACAAAATCTTGCTTCTGATGCTCATGATATTGTTGACCTTTTTTTCTTAGCAGTGGATTCTTTGGACTTTTAATCTGAAAATCACTTCAAAAGTCAGATAAATACTCATGGGTCAATAACTGACTTTTGTTTCTTTGCTGTATAGTTCCTGTTCTAGTGACTCTGGACTTGATGGTTTTAAGACCCACTGAACTGTAGCACACAGTAACAAAGCACTCACAAATACAATGCCAATATCAGTACTGACATAGGCTTAATAGAGTGCTTTTGGTGATTAAAAGGTGCAGGAATTCATAAAAATATTTTTTGCACAAGAATGACAGCTATTTACTAATCTATCACTATCAGTGGACTCTATTTTGATATTATTCAATATTCTGATTGAGGTAATGAGATATGAAGCAAAATAAAGTAAACTCTACTGAAAAGCTTCTCCTGTTCTGCACAGGGCGATGCAAAGGATGCTTAAAAACAGAGCTGGTTTTGCCTTGTGTGGATCAATATGAATAGAATAAAATTGAATAGATTCTTCCATGACTTTTAAGAGCTGCAGCAAAGCAGGAGGGAGCCCTCTGAATGCAGTAATACTTTGTCAGTATCAGTGAAGGACTGCTTGGTCTCTTAAGGCAGATCTCATCCATAAGACAGTGCCACAGAAACAACAGTACAGAAAATTGTGGAGGAGCCCTCCAAATGCTCAGTCCTATTTGACTCTAAATTTTACCTTGCTTAGTGGTTTTCCCTGTGCTACGTTCTGATTATGCTCCTCATGTTAGATATGTAAAATAGGACTGTGCACAGCTGCTTTAAATTCACATGGCTACTTGCTGAGAACTTCCTCAGATTTTTGCTTTAATGACTGTCCTATCAATGATGTTGGCCGAAGCTTGACTCCCCTCTGTAGCTTAATCATGTATGGTACAGCACACTAAAAAATGTTTTTGGAAAGCTGACGCTGCACTCATTGTGTTAGCATTTTAGTGGAGAGAGACAAGGAGACTTTTCCCAAACCAGAGAACCATAAGTCAGATAAATTTCTAAGTGGTTACTTTTGAAGATTATGGGTATGTCTCAGTGCTCCATATTTCCAGCTTAAATTAGCCTTTTCCAAATGTTTCATAGTAGTAGGCACACCTACCTTTATCCACATCTCAAGTCCCCTTCTGAGCTTTAGTTGCATAAATACTATAGAAGAACTGAGGTTGCTGGAAATACATTTTCTTTAGGCTCAAATCTTTGATGGTATCTTTCATAATTCATCTGGCACATATATAAAATGCGCTATTTTAATGATATTAATTCCTACAAAATATAGTTAGTAAGCCACATGGAAACTTTTTGTTGGAACTTAAGGCAGACTTAAGTTATTAGAAGTGAAGTGAAGGGAATTGGGAAATTCTAAATGGAAACTCAGCCCTGCTTCTTCTCTGGAGAATGGGGATCACGTTGTGTTGACATTACTTATTTGAATATATGAAAGCCTCTTTGAGTATCTACAGGGTCTTATAAACATTACAGTAAAGTTCTCATTATCTCAGTTTATATGCTGCTATGCTACAGGCAAATACTGTCACCACTAGTTGTTAGTTTCTTAATCGTATCCACTGTAAGATACTAGCTAGTAAAAGGGCAATGTAGAAAAAGGAGAATGGATGAATACCATATAGTACTGACAAATACAGCATGCAATATGAGTCCAAGCTATAATGGGGCAGCATAATCCACTTAACTATTTTTGGGGCTAGAAGAGCTGGCATCCTTATTCTTTGTGACAAAATGCGTACCTCCTGATCATTTGTATTGTAAGAGGCTGGTGTTTCTTTGTGTCCTACTCAGTTTACCAGGGTGGGAAAAGGATAGGGGTGTTTGGAAGTTTTCTGCTTCCTGGATCATAGCCTTAGTGTCAGGTGGATACTCGGTGGATAAAGGGATGAAAATTTTGGGCTGTGCCTCTGTGAAGGAAGGAGTGAGGGCTCTATGTGCCTCCATAGTTTTACTCAAAACTGAGAGAGCTGAACTTTGTGGAAAAGTAATCTAGCCTCTGATGTACAAATTCCAAAGAAAAGGAAATAGGAGATAAAGTTCATATATTTTAATTTCAGTACAAAAGCAAATGGGCCAGGTCTTTGCAATGGCACAAACTGGGTGACACTCTGAGGACTGTGTAGTGCTATAGTATGGTGGCTGTGCTGGAGGCTGTTGTGCAGGCAGCTTGTGTAGTGGTGGGCAGGCAGTCAAAGACTCCTCCACAAGGAGTTGCCAGAGCTCCTAACAGGGGCTTTCATGACTAATAGGATAGACTATGTAGAAACTTACAAATGTATCCTTCAAATGATGCCTCTTCATCTTTGTGCTTCTGTACATATTGCCTCTACTGACAGCTATTAGGAGAAATACTTTGCTTTGATACAACGTTTCAGAATTGTCCACTAGGTAGTACCTTCCATTTTGCTGGAAATAGCCAGTGTTGACTGCTTTCAGGAGTTGATTTCCAATGATGGTAGGATTTAGCAGTTCCTTTCCAGAGCTTCATGCAGACTTCATATTTGTGAACTGTTACTTCCTCTGTTTAATGATTGTACAGGACATGGAAAAACAATTCCTTGAATTGTTACACTTTCAAAGAATATTTCCTTAAATGCTGTGGACTGCCTTTGACATGAGTTCTTGAACACAATGCTCTGAACACATAGGGTTTGTTCATCTTTGTTTTTTTTTTTTTTTTTTTTGACGTGTTCTTATCATGCTTGGGTTTTGCTTATGCATGCCAGCTTGAATACACTCACATAGCTATATAGCTAGTACTCAACACACCTCCATTTTAACTTGCTCCAAAGACATTTTTTCTTTAACACAAAGTTTTATCCCCAAGATAGAACACCTTAGTGCTTGTAAATAATAGATTATCACTTAGGCATTAAGTGCCTTCTCCGATGTCCATTACTTCACCTAAACTTGGATGATGACAGTCTCAAAGTTCTCTAGTGGTTTGCATTGAAGTCCTCTCTCTACCTGCCTTTTCAGTTCATCCTGAATAGCTCTATTACAGATAATCATGAACTGCATATTTCAATGATTAAGTTAATCTATTAAAGTTAATCTTGAATTCTGTGCTTTCCACTCCTGTTTGCCCTGATAATCCTGCATGCTTTGCACTTCCAAGTAGACTGTAGTGTAGCTTGAAGTTTTGGTGTTGTAAAAGCAATGGTTTTATAACAACCTACAGTGGTATAAACAAAATGAGATTTGTCACCCTTCTGTGAGTTAGAAATTACTATAAATAGTGTTCAAAAGGTGTTATTTGGTAGTTTGCATTATGCAGCTATTTAAATCATTTAATTTTGGCATCTAACTCCCGGTCTCCATCAGAAAGAAGTAAGAAACCATATGCGAAAGCATCTGTGAAAATCTTTCTTTTATTTATGACAACATTAAAGAGAGGCTCTGATGTCAGTTACTTAACAATAATAGACGTTCTTTTTGCACCTATAGTGCTGGCTTACTTGGGCATATCCCTCTGTGGTATCTTATACCTACTGCTGTCTGCTTCATTATATACAGATGCACAGCAGTGAAGACAGTAATAGTCTTTCTTAATTAAATAAAGCTAAATGTTAATTAGTCAGAAAAATTGATTTATTTTCAGTACATGAAACTTTTCATTGCGTGACTCTTTTTTTAAAGAACAGGTTGGATATTCATTTAGTTCTTTATATTTTTTCCTTTATTTTTGCACTGTATTTGGACTCTTGTGGTGGGATCTAATCGTCATAGAAAAATTATAGGTCTACAGATGTTTTCAAGATGTTACTCTGTCAGTAGCAGATTATCCCCTGTAGCAAAATCTCATTAAAGTGCAATTTACAGAGCTCTGCTGATGTTGCCATCAACCAAAATTAAAGGCATTAATTTTTCAAAGTTCACAGAAGTCCTTACATAAATGATGTAGCAGTTTGCAAGAACAATTTACAGAAGTGTTATTTGCAGAATTAACCTACATTAACAGAACAAATCTAAGGGTAAAAGAAAGTATTGGGCAGTGAAATTGCAGCTGTTCATGGTAAGTGCAAAGAGCTGTTGAAACATAACAGTTATTCTTGGTTGATGCAAAATTGGGTAGGTAAGCTGGAACCTGAACTCTGTGAGAAGCTAAGTTTATAATAGAATGATCACTTGTTGGGGACACCCAGGGAGACCTTAAACTCTACTTGGAAAAATCTGTACTTGATATCTCTTAAAATATTCCCATTTAGAGAATGAGTTTATATAGCTCATGTTGTGAGTATGCCTCTTCAATAGAGTACCAAATTCTTATCTAGGTGTTTATTATCATAGGAGGTCTATATTTTAACTGAGCCTAAAACTTCCACATCAAATACACTGGAAAATTTCAGGCTTCTAGTGTTGTATGGACTTGTATGAGAATAAGCCTCAGTTAAATCAATGGCAGGAGATAAATGACTCATTTTCAATATTTAGGTCCATATGCATACATAATGACCATATTTAGTAAGCAGTGACCTACCTTTTGCAACCATCCCAAAATGCTGGCTAATGCAGTTGCGATTGTGAAGCCTCCATAGTCTTAGTTATCTTTTCTACTTTTGTACGTGCTATATTCCAATATCCAGAAATTAACATTCAGCCCATGAGTAATTCCATCCCTTCACCGCAGAGCAATAGAGCATGTGCTTAGAGTTAAAAGTCACCATCTCTCCAGAACTGGAAGCCAACAGAAACATTTTAACTTCAGCACTTAGAAGAGACACACTCCCCACTCGCACGTTGTTCTGGGTATTCATAGAAGTTTTTCTACCAGCAGAACAGGCCAATATCATTAAATCAACTTGTTTGGTTTTTTGTTTGCTTGCTTTTTTTTTTTCTTTTTTTAACTCACATAGATGGTTAAGCACCAGCTGGTTAAGCTGGGACTGTATGAGGATGCTTTCAAGGGAAAGGCCAGTGTCTGCCCCGGGCTATATTTTACTGTTTTGGGGAAATATTTGTCTTGAATGTTACTTCAGTTAAAGACTTAATGAAAGTTTTGCCCCAAAGTCATCCCTTTATCTGTCACTTGATTCTGAAATGTTCTCATTTTATCTTCATAAAAGATTGGACCTTTCAGAGGCTGCTGTTTTGTCTTGAGCAGTCAGATAATTCAGGCTTCATCTTGGGTATTGACCATAGCCTTGTCAGTCCACCCCAAAGGGCAGATGTGGAAACTTTGTACACTCTATAAGCATTCATTTGGTTGATCTGTCTTCTTCTCAGTCAGTTTCTAAGGTGCTTCACGCTTCTGTTGGAATTTTAGATCTTTAATGACCTATGTTTTCAGAAGAGATGATGGATGCTACTTGTTTTTCAGTACTCGGCTACCAAATTTTGGAGCTTTAAATGTGACATGAACACTCTTGAAAAATTTTCTCAACTACTCAGCTGCCAAAAGAGAAGGCCCCATGTTGAGTTGGCACCAATGTGTTTGTAGCTCTGTCATGAGCCAGATTTGGACTGGCTGAAAGAAATAGGGGTGGACCTCGGAGATGGGAGAGCAAGCATAAACTTGCTGAAGTGGCAAAATTGCCAAATATAAACTCACAACCCATCAGATTGCTTGTGAGTCATACTTAGCCTTGGCAATTAAGCAACATAGATGTTGAAGCTGTCTTTAGCTGTTAGAGGCGGAAAAGTAAGGGCTGGATGGGTTCAAAACCTGAAAACATGTAGACCACCACTGTGTCTGAATGTGCAGCCGAGAGTGCAAGGCTGACCCAGGATCCTTCCCCACCTTCAGGTCCCAATGGGTCTATACACCTCAAGCAAAGAAAGAAATGACAAGTCAAGCTAGATACTATCTTGGAACAACAGTGCGGAGAAGAAATCTAGTTCTTTTAGTACTCATGTACTTGTACCTTTTAGGCCTAGGTTTTTATGGCAGAAAGTTATAGAATCATAGAATGGTTAGGGTTGAAAAAGATCTTAAGATTATCTAACACTGAACATGTGGCATCTGTCAGTGTGCTAAGGAGTACAAAGCATGTTCTGAGAGAGCTTGCAGATTGGGACCCTGAGTTTTATGGTTATAAACACTATAACAAAAGCTAATGCATTAAACCCAGCATAGATACAACAATACATATAAAGCAGAAATTATACTGAACTGCATTTCTTGCCATTTTATATTTGTAGGTGCTACTAAAGCAATTTATTATGGAAAATGATTGCTAGCACTATACCACGATACATGTGCTTCAGTTACATTAGAGATACAAATGTCTGCTTGTTGCTGTAGTATTCAGTGATTCTACAACTAGAAGGGACTTGCTTGATAGTACAGGCCATACGTTTCACTCAGAATTTTGCCTTTAACTTTTTGAATTAATCAGAGTACATAATAAAAAAAAAAACAGCAACAGAAAAGAGCATGTAGAATTAATTGCAGTTGTTAGTAACCTGTTCTGATGTTTGAACGCAAAAGTAATGGTATAAGATCTGAAATACCAATGACTGCATCTGAATGTAATTAAATAAAACCAACCAAATAAACAAGCAAATCTAAAGCCATACTTTGTTTTGTAGTTATATAATAAGTGAAGGAAAGCATGCAATTCCTGATTTAAAATCCTTGTATGTCTTTTCCCAAGAGCCGCTGTCTTGATTTTTATTTGTGTCCATAAATATAGAGTCTTGTTTTCCAAACAGTAAATGCATCAATTTTTTTTTCATATTCCATCTGCCTCTGAGTGATTAGTATAAATCATAGTTGCTTTCGATAGGAATATTTTCACATAATTTGTAAAATTATACAATGGAAGAATAGTTTTCAAATGAAGAGTATGCTGAAACCACATCTCTTTGGCAATGTATCTGTCTTCTGCAATATATTTCATTATGGTCTTTTTGCATAGGAATTGTATGATAAATATTGGCGGTTGTTGTCCTTTTTCTTCCACGTATTTGATAATGCTTAGGTTTTAAAGAGTTAATGCACAAGTCCATTTTAACAACTAGTAAACACGTGTTCCTGATTTGCAGGAAATAAGTATTTTTTCATTTCTGTAGGCTGATCCTCACAAAACCTTACCTTTATGTTGCTTTTGCAAAAGTGTTCTTCAGCTGAAGTTCCTATATGCAAGCCATTTTTATTCTTTAAAGACAGACAACCTCTCAGCTCCCCCAGGCACTGCTTCACCAGCAGCCGGGCCCATACCTCCATGAGCTCCCAACCTTGTGTGTGGCCAGACCGAGCTTGGCTCTGAACCCAGGAGTGAGGGTGTTCAAAGGAGGCTGTACAAGATGCTCCCACAGGCTGGAGGCTGCCAGCAGTGCACTCAGCAAGGCTGTTTTAAGTTACTGCTGTCTGCAGCAACACCCTTGGGACCGCCACGATAGCTGGGGAGTGGAGGAATGCAATGACTGCAGACCATGCCAGCACCGCTCCCACGGCCTCCTCTGCTCCCCATGGTGTGGAGAGAGTGGCCGCAAGGGTGGCACTGCCTCCTTCCCAGCATCATCCCACTGTGGGAAACCTCCTTGGTGCTGGGCATCCACTTGCCTGGCTGACCTAGGAGCACACGGGAGGAGAGGAGCGCTCGCTCCTTTTGGTTTCCCAATCAGCCATCTCCCTACAAAGCTGAAAGACGGCATTTAAAAGTAGTTGGAGATAAAGTAGCTAGCACTGTCAAACTGCACAATACTTATTGTTATGCTCCACTAGAAAACAAACAGGAATCAATATAAATGTGTTACATTAATATTTAATACGTTTGGTTATGGAAAACTAAAATGTGCTTTAAAAAGATGGCACAGTGAGGGAAACTGAATGTTTTCAGAGAAAACAGTATTCCTTGCCTTGCAGCTTTTGGTAAATGCTTAAACTTCATGTCTGTAAAACTTCTAAGAAAATGTGAGAACCATATGAATGCCTGTGCCTTATGGAAAGTCATGAAATCTAAAAGCATGAACCGCTGTTCACTATTAACAAGTAAAACCTCATTCTTTTTCTTTATAAGGTCCTGATTAATGGACAAAAACCTTCTTCCTTGTTTTTTCGCATTCTTTTTGCAGTTACTTCAATGTAAGACAGACAATAAATTATTTGCACAGACCCTACTACATACCAGTTCCTATTTGGAGCTTGACTGAGAGGCAGAAACAAATATGGGTATTGTGAAAACCACATTGGGTACAAAGACTGCACACGGATTGCCACTTATAGTCAACAGCTGGGAGTCATATGGGTCTTTATTAATCTGAATATTAGTGGTTGCCATTTTTTTTTTTTAATGGTTTTCACAAAGTGGTGGGAGAAAAGACATGAGGGATTCCTCCCTGATAAGTATGCTCTTAAAACTCATTTTGTGCCAGTTTTCTTGCCCTTTTCTAAAATGGAGAGCTCCTTCTATTTTCCTTTTAACAGCCTGATACTCTGGTAATTAGAAATAGAGAACTGAATTTAGAGCTGTACCAAAAATGGCAGTCCTGATGTGCAGTGTGTTAAGAAAGGAGACAATGGGATGAAGCAGGCAGGAGAGTGGAGATGAAATTTATTATTGGGCATTGCCTAACAAGATGAAAATTCCTTGGGATTTTCAAATAAGCACCACAGAAGAGCAGTAATATCAGTGTTCATCTGCACAAATCTTTCCACGCTTCAATTTTTAAATAATAACTGTGTCTTGTTATGGGAGAACATGGACAGCACTGGGAGGAAGGATGGGACTGTGGTTAAAGTGAGTATTGGATGCAGAAAACCTGATCTCTAATTCCATTTTTGCCAGTTTCAGTCAGTGGTAATTCACTATCGGTGTGCCTCAGTTTCCCTGCTTCTGAAAAAATGTTGATTGTGTGGCTAGCCACAGGGACAGCTGAGGTAAACATTCCAGGAGATAAAGCCTTTATACATATTTTGAAGTAACGTGTAATCTAAGTGCATCGTCTTATTGCTAGTTGAAATCTTTGCTCGTGACTTTAACAAAATTCTCTGTGACCTCCATAAGAAGAGCTGTAAAGGTCAAGGCTATTACATTTGGACCATTATTACACTCCAGGTTCAGGAAAAATGAAATAAATCACTGATAATGAGAACAAGTTTCAAAGAGGTTTTTTTTTTTTGTTTACAAATTGCAAAGAAACTAAAAATGAATATTTTCTTAAAAAAACACTTTCATACACTACTGAGCTAATGACAATTTTACTTTGTTTCTACTGTTTGCAGCTCTTACTGAAAAGAGGTGAATGCTGCAGAGCCCTCCAAATCCCCTTCTTTTTTAATGCGGTTGCTTTTTGCAACTATAGGCTTAGATATGATCTGCAAGATTTTAATTCAAACAAAAGGTGATGAAAGCAGGAGGTGAAAGTGTTTTTTGGTTTCCATCATCTCGCTTTCTATGTCCTTCTTTTTATGCCATTGTTTTAATAATTTAGCTGAATTGCTGGGAAAACAGTGTTTAAATCAGTCTAACAGACTTGTGTGGACACAAGGGTGTTAGCTCTAAAGATATTTATTTCAGTATAGCTGTAACAAAAACGAGAAGCAGTAGTAGAAATACAGTCTATACCAATAACTTTCTGATTGTGATGTGAAGTGGCACTGATTTTAATGGAACCATTTTTCCAATAGATTTAATTACTTTGGTGCAGGAACTGTATGGAAGCAAGGCCTTGGGGGGAGGATCTGACATGAACAAAAAAGGTACAGTAGAGTGTATCTTGACTGATTTGCAAATTGATTCCAAAAGAATTATGTAGAATTTTAGCAAGTAAAATATTTGATCTTTTGAGAGAAATATATTCTTTTTTAGTTTTTTAAACTAATATGAAGTAATGTTTTGGATTTAGTAGTGGTTTTGTGCTTCAAATATCTAGTATGAAAATAAATTTTTTTTCACGTAAGAATTTACAGGACTGCTTTTCCAAGTAACTCATTAAGAAATATATTACTATATTTGTTTAACAGTTTATGTTGGAAGAAATAAATATTTCTAGCTTTTGGGAACTAGGCCCTTTAAGAATAAATTGTTTCGCATAAAATGTTAGCCTTTGAACTGACTCGTTTGCTTGCTGAAGTTTGAGAATTTATGTCATATGTGTAAAATATAGTGCATCTTTCTCCTTTTATGTTCCTGTTCCCTGATTATGTTCTGTTTATCATATCAGATGAGTCTGTGAGTAACTTTGTAAATGAGGAATAAGAAACACTGCATTTCTTATTATAGATAAAATCCTGGCCAAGCCATAATATGGCAAAAGCTTGGAATATACCATGTGCACTCTAGTTCTACAAATTTTCTTTTCAAATGACAAGATTTGGTATGATTGACCCACACTTTCTGCTGCTTAATATTTTTAATTGTATTGCTAATGAAGCGATTGTATAATGTCAAACCACATTTTAATGCAAACACACCAAAGGATAGAATGAAGGTTGAACGTCTGTAGTTAGCTATGCCTATCCTCATTTTTATATGCTTAACTCTGCAGCTTTAATATTGCATTAACTTGGTTTTTACAGAGAACGTTTGCCCTAAGTATAAGAAAAACGTTGATCTTTTATGTTGTCAGCTAGGGCAGATGCAAATCCTTCTACTTTTTATTGAAGAATTAACCATCTCCCTCTGGAGCACAAATGCGTGCAGTACTGGTATAATTTTATTTTTAAAGCTATGGCCTATAGTAAGCTGATTGAATGGTATAATATGTTATATTCAAATCTGACTGCTTATGCACTTTGTTCCTTAATGCCTTTGAAAATATATCATGTTCCAAGATGAATACAAGTTATGCGTAAAAAAGCTGTTTGTTACATAGCTTGGAAAATGTGGATTCAATTACTATTAGGTTTAAGGAAACCAGGAGCCTTTTTGATTAAAAAAAAAAAAAAAAAATTTAGTTTGTAGTAATAATATCAAGTTACAGTGCAACAAATTCCTTTCCATTAGAAAGCTGAACTAAAACAATAACTCTTGAATGGATAGTGAGTGTTTCAATTAATATTATATCAATTTGTTTTACCATCTGCATGTATTTACTAACCCAGGACATCTCAAAAGGCCTGCCCTAAAAATCCCCATGTTTACTCAGTTGAAAGCAAATCTGGAGATCCCATCTCATTCTCATGCTATCAGCATATGTTAAAGTATGTTCCATGTTTTGATGGATCCTACAGGTTCTATTTATGGAAACAACATTTGCGTGAGAGATAATAGGCTAAGATAACCATTACCTCAACTAATTGCTGTCTCCTTAAGGCTTCTAAAAATGTATTTGGGGCTGGAGAACAGGCAGCACAGGCAGTATAAGGAGTTCACCAACTGGTACTGTCTGTGTTAGTTACTAGTAATCCAATCACTCGGGATCAGACTCTCCTGAGACAGCTTCTCTTGCAGACAGAGAAATGGATTTAGAATAGGTAGATATAAGAGTATCTGGTAGGCATATAATAGATATATAATAGCTATATTTTTAATAGATAATAAGTAATAATAATAAAATAATAGGTACCTAAATGAAGCATGCCAGGAAAGTGCTGTGCAACAGAGAAAAGGCCAAGTAAACTGGTTTAAAAAGGTACATTTTAACCATATCCAAGCAAGACATTTATTTTTCTTTTTCCTCGTTGAGCACTGTTTCTTTTGTGCAATATGTGTCACTGTTTGCCTGATTTTTAGTTTTCTTGTTTTTCTTCAGAAAATTAAAGATTTGAAGGGGAGCAAGAATTTTCCCTTGAATTTTTAATAGTTGAGCACACTAAATTCTCGGGTAGCACTATGTAACTAGTATGTATGGCATCTGACTCTTCCTCTAGAGGGCAAGAAAGCAGACTTCCCTTGTCATTTAATAAATAACCAGAGGACTGAGATAGGAATAGGAAGGTTTTTGCTTTCAAGAGACCTGTGCTGTCAGTGACACTGACTGAGTGATAAGAAGGGATGCAATACTTAGGCTTGCTCAAAATATGCCTGCTTCATCTGTGCTTCAAACTTCTGTGCTTTGCTACAGGGAATCTGTTACGTGAAAGAGAAGTAAAGACCAAACTGGGTAGCAGGCCAAGAATGGGCATAGGAAGGCCATTAAACCACAGAGATTTCATTTAGGGAATCATTTCTCCCCCTTGAAGGAAAGATTGGATGTTAACAACTTTCATTACTGTTTCGTAGGGATCCGAAAGGTGATTTCAACCATCTTAGATAGGGGCAGAGAAATGGAATGTAATTTTATACAAGTGTGGTAGTATAGATGTGTACCACTGCATGGGTACAAATAGCATCTAAATATTCACTGATAAACAAATATTTCCTAATCTGTCTAAGGAAGATGCACAGAAACTGAGACTTCTGTTGTGATGGAAGTAGCATCTAAAAAGATAGGAATGATAGATCTTGTTCATCAGATCTAGACCACTTCACCATAATTTTAAAGTTATCTCAAATTATTATGAATATTTTTGAACTACATAAGTGCAGTAACTAGAAATTATAGGTGGAGGAGGAATTTAATTTCTAACATACCCACACAATTTTCCTGCTGTGGTCTCTGCCAGTAGCAACTCTTCCAAAGTGGTATTTGGGCTTGCCTTAACCATTATTGGTGAAGGGTTCACTGACTCCAGCCAAAGTTACACGAGATGCAGGTTAATATGGGTATACTGCTTTGAGTTTATAAAATGCATGAAAGTGAATCTCTCTGGTGTTTTGGTAATCCTCCAGTCTGTGCGTGTAGTTCTGTCTTAACACAAATTACATGTGCTTGTATACTTGTAAAAATGTTCAGGACTTAGTAGATCTACAGATGAGATACTTCTTTTGACCAGCATAACTGTACGGCAACAAGGCAATTTCAGACATTCAGCTGGTCTTGTGTTACTGTGCCAAACCCCCCATCTTTCTGGTGATGTCCTTGAGTAAAGTGCAGATCGTTTTCAGTTCAATGGGAGTTTTGCTAGTGACTTAAATCAGGTGTACTTCAGGAAAAAGATTTCAGGTCTATTTTTTGAAAATATGTTATCATAAATATATCTCTCCAGAAAGTGAATAATTTAAAGGTCTCCTAAAAGAGGGGATAAACAAGGCCAAATCCTCACTCAGTGCAGTCACCCTTAGCAAGGTGCAATAGAAGAAAAGTTCCATGAAAGACTGTTGAAAGGTCACTTTTCAAAGATTATGCTGCACAGGAGGCGCTTGTAGCCCTCCAATACACTAAGAATGGGAGAAAAATAAAAGCACTGTACCAGTATGGTTGAACACCTGAAGATTAGGAGATAATGACATTATGTTTGTCTGGACATTTTAATTCGGTGAGTGACGACGTAAATGATATGCTTCTGTGTAATTTTGCATGAAGCAGGTCCACTGCCTCATTTATTCTTGGAATGGAGGGCATTGAGTGGAGTGCTGCTGAGGGGTTTCTCACTGTGTTGGCCAGGGCATGTGAATGCTGTACTCCATTCAAACTCCCCTTCTTGGACACTGTTCATTGTTTAATGGCTTTATAAAGAGAATAGCAGAGCAGTTTTAATGACATATACTGGCTTATAATTGTTTCTTCTTTAGTAAACAATTTCTCTTAACTTAGTTCAAAACCAGTAAGCTAGAACCAGAGGTAAAATATGAAGTTATATGACCAGAACACATGTGCAATGCCAGAGGCTGGGTATATCAGTTCTATTTACCCCTTTTTCATTTACTTAGCCTTTTGAAAATGCTATTTTGTTGTACCTTTAACACACATTTGCATAGATGCGTAAACAATACTGGCTGGTTCTGGTTCCTTCTTGGTTTGATCCACTGGGATAGGCTGTTCTCCAAGCTTTTGCTGTACAAATTTGAGTGGAAAGTTTTGTCTTGGATCTAAAAGCAAAGCATCTACCCGCTGCCTTTGGAAAATAGAACTTGGTTCCTCTTTCTTTTTGGCTTTTGGTTTAGCTTTCTCTAATGACAGAGGCTGGGTATGCCACTTTTATTTACCTCTTTTTCATTTACTTATCCTTTTGAAAGTGCTATTTTGTTTTACCTTTAACACACATTTACATGGATGTGTAAACAACACCCTCCTAAACAAGAAAGCTCATTAAAAGTGAACACTGTGCATTATCTGGTGCTGCTTCAAAACAGGAAAACTATCTTACCCTGATTTTGAGGGTGTCAGTACCACAAACCACTTTCAGGGCATCATTAACATTCTCTAAACTGATATCCGAAACTTATATCCTCACACCGGCTCCTCGGGTCAGGGCTTCAAGGTATGCAGTCCATGTGAGCACTTCAAGAGATGTGGTCTCCTTGCTGGAGATCAAACAATGTTTTCTCCATACGGAGAATTAAACCAACACATGAGGGTGCCTTTATCAAACTGCGTTTGATAATGAAGGCTTCAAAAAGCTAGGTGGGTCAAAATGTCAGTGTCTTTCTTTTGGTCTGTTCAGGTTCTGTATTGCCATACAAATTATAGAGGAAAAGCCTCAGAATGAGAGACGTCTGTTATTTCCCTTGGGAACTATTTCATTATTGGCAAGAACTTCTCTGCTGTATATTTCCTTCCCTCACCCTCCCCCTCCCCCGATTTCTTGTAATATTTCCAAGTGGTGTAATCTGAAACAGTTCTCATCTTTCTGTCTTTTTATCTACCAGTGTCTTTATTCTCTGCCCATAAACTGATATCAACAGATCTGTGGGCAATTCCTGAAGGAAAGTAATGTCTCTGGTACTGATGTTTTTATTAATTAACAGAAAAAAAAAATTAATACAACCCTTTCAAACTTTCTGTTGCAATAAGGCTAGTTTAGGCCAATTCATTTGATGATTTGAATATGAACGCAGTAAGAATTATAACATGAATGCCTGTTGCTTTTTTAACATGACTTATGCAAAAAAAATGGTGCCCATTATCAAATGGTGCTGGACAGACCATGAAGCTGCTCTGCAGAATGTAAAAAAGCATCTAAACAATTGGAACAGGGAATTTGGAAATGAAGGGAGGTGAGCAAAGACTACCAGCTGATGAATAAAACATTTCCCAAAGTTCAGAAAAGTCAGCTGCTCTATGTTAAAGTAGTTGCCAGGCAACTCATCTTTTTAAAACAAGTACTTCTGTGGCAGATAACTCATAAAGACATTGAAATGGCAAAATTAACTGCTCTTGAACAATTTCTTCGATACATTAGGTACAAACAGGCTTTCATTCATCATCAGGCGTGCATATCTTCTTGTTATAAATTTTTTCCTTGAACAAATGCATGTGTTTTGTCCAAAGCACTGAAATTTTAACTCTTTCATCTCATTCTCCATGAAGGAACAGCTAGGCATCTCTGCCTTAAATCTGGACACTGGTATAAATCTGGTTTGGATGAAATAGGTGAGTTCATTCTCTATTCTGCAAAATAGGCACTCTTGTTTGGTGGTTTAGAGCACTTGTGTGGGAAGGGGAGCTTGGTTGAAGTTCACCAAGTATTTTCCATGAGACAGGCTGGGGCTGCACACAGAGAGGGAGAGGGTTCAGTTGTAGATTGCTAAAAAAATTTTGGGAAGAAAGCAGACAGGTCCTGGTGGCTCTCGCTGTGGAGAGGAGGATAAAGCAGCAACTGGAGGGGAAAACTGATCATATGGAATAATTTATTTGACGTTTTTCCTTGCCAGTATTTAACTGAACAATTTTTCTTTGTTTTTTTTTTTTTACTATTGTGTTCATTATTCATGATTACTCAATGAGCACTTCAGTTTAATGCTGAGCACAAAGGATGTTTGCAAGCTGATCATAATGCCTGGATTTTCAGCACTTTGCTACTAGCTATTTATCATTTGTAATTGATCACCCTGTGTAGTAGGATACTCTTTCTGTTTCCAGATTGGATAACTGAAAGTTTCACAGATGAGAAAAGGAAAACTCAAAAAGTTTCCAAAGACTTTCATAAGATTATTGTTTTCTGTTGAATGTGGCAAAAAAAGTATATTTTTGGAAGTAGAAAACAAATAATAAACCAACTCTTACTAATTAAAAAGCAGATATGTAGCATTTCAAAACCTGTGTGGCAATGCTTATAAATTCTCTCTGGAATGCCCTCAGCTCTGCCTCTCAGAAACCACTTGAGATAACCCACCTCTCTAACAGATCAGTGCATGGTTGTCCTTCTTTCATGACTATTTGATTATTGCCAGCAATGTCATGACAAGCAAATGAAAAATCCTACGCATTTGAACTTGCCATTGTCCTCCTGAGTTGTCTTCTAGTGGCAACTCAGCCATAACCATTATTTCCCCACCCAAATTCAGTAAAATAAAATAATAATAATAAAAAAATCACTGAAATAACTCAGCAAATTACATTTACTGTAAAAATTACAAATATATAAAAATAATTCGTATTCAGAAACAATATCATGTTTGTCTTTTGGTAGCTCACAGTCCTTTAAAGTGCTGCTATAGGTATATGTGACTGATGTTAGATCAACTTGTCACTTGGCAACCTGTTGTCTGCTGGTATGTTGTTCACCCAGCACTTATGCCATCCTCAGAACATCACCTATGGCACTGATACAGACTTTCAGCATTAAGTTAGCCACCTTCCCTTTCTGTCAGAACCTATCTCTTTTATTCTAGCTTGATTATGGAAGAAATTTACCGAAAATTTGATAGCAAAAGAGTTCAGCTTGAAAGTTGGGTGGTGTTTTAATACAGTATACTTTTCATGCTGGTGTTAAAACTGTGGCCTCAACTAGTCATACAGTCTCATTTAATTAATTAAGCCACAGACAAATTTAACTGTCAAGATGACACAGTGTTAAACATTTCTTATGGGATTTTGTTTACTTTTTACTTTACTCTCTGAACTGTAGTTCTGTGATCAAAATATCCTGCTGGGTACTGTGGTCACACAGGGTGAGCACTTTGACATTGGCACTCGCATCTGTCTGATTTCTGTCTCTAGTGCCTCAGAGAGTGTCTAGCTGCTGCCTCAAAGGGTGTAAAACTACTTCATCAAAAATGAGAGTTTTGCAGCCACCTGAAGTGCATGGTCAAGCTGTGGCCCCAGGCTCTGCCTGCACATGCCTCTGGCTGCTTGTCTTGCCTACACCTTACCCAAGTGGTGAGATACAGAGAGATGAGCAAACTGACCTGCCACTCCATGGCACAAATGGATTCATATGTGTGAGGACAGGTAATGTGGCATCCTACACAATGCAGTCAGTGCCATGGTGTCTTTTTCTCACAGCCCCCAACAGGTAGGAAAATAATGGATTTTAGGATGCTAGTAACAACACCACTTTAACATACAGCTAATATACCATTTCCTTCTGCCTGTGTATGCAAATGTATATGTGTATGTGTATAATTAATGCGTCTAATTATTTAGACTGCTTGATACAGACATTTTGTTTGCAGTAAATAGGGTGCAAGACTTCAGAAACACAGTTAACAAGGCTATTTAGGTATTTAAAATATACAGTATGTGAAACTTCGGAGTAGGAGGTGGTGTTGCATGAGCTGCAAGCTATTATTCAATTCCTGGGGTCAGACCAGCAGCAGCTGTAAAAATCAATAAGGCTTACAAAGATGAAATAAACTTTAATAAAGAAACATTGACAGATGATATTCCACAAAGCTACTCTTGATGAGGCTGAGCCTATACATACCAAAATGGGGGGGAAGTTTTACTGTTTAACAAACAGCTCTGGGCCAGCATCAGGAACTTGTAGGACTCTTTGGGTGAAGTTTTCCAAAGTCCAGCCTCCTGATTGGTTCAAAATGTACTTGGGTACTACAGTGCTGGAGCACATGAAGGCAGATGTCTGACTCCTTTCTGCATTTCATTGATGGTTTTGATGAAGAAGAGTCAAGGACTTGTTTTTTTCTTTTCGTTTTTTTCTTTTTCAGGACTTTTCAGAGCGTTAAGCAAAACACAAAACCTTACTTGTCTTGTAAGTAAAAACCAGATGTGCTTGCATTATTATAACAGACCTCAGAGATCTTCATAAAATGTTAGTGTGATAAATTTTATTAGATATAGAAAACATTATAAATAGTATTCCAATTCCAGGAATAACATAAACCTTCTGGTAGCCTCTGAAATCTTCCTGTCTTTCTTATTCTCCTATACCCTTCACCTGTCTGATTGGGAGTCATATCAGATTTAGCTGCAAAGATAGCTGTAATCAATGCCTTTTTAGGGCCCAAAGGAACTATTCACAGTAGAAAGTATTCAGTATTGAAAGATGTCTTCCTGTAGAAAGTGACTCATAGCCATAGTATAGCAAGAAAATTTTGGGCCCTGCTTTATGTAGTGTCTTAAAAATCAGGTTAAACACAGGTTTTTTTTTTCTTATAAAGTAGATGACTTTGTACCAGTCTGCTTACTTTTAAGGTTTTTTTTTCATGTATTTAAAATGGTCAGCAGAGTACACTTGCCAAGCCCAAGCATTCACAAACGTGTCAAGCTCCTGAACAAAGATGAGCAAAATACATAAATTAAAAAAGGGAGTCTGAGAAAATAATGTTGTGCCTTTATGTTCTGTTTCCTTTCAACCTTCTATGTCTATCAGGCTTACTAGATTTTTCTCTGCAGTCAGGAGGATTACAAATTGAGAAACAGATTTTGCATAATCACATGATTCCAGCAGAGGCATTTGGAAAAATGACCAAACATCACAGGCCGTTGACAAGCATGCCGAGACTGATAGCCATTAGACTGTGCTGGCAGTCTCTGGGTATGGACTTCCAGTGGTGGTTAAAGATATAAACATAAATACACCATTTCGTTATTATGGAGTAGTATTATTTTATTAACTCATTCCATCAAAGAAATATGCTCAACTTACACTTGGACATGTCTTCAAATAATTTCCTGTCATATGGTTTGCAACACTCTTTTTATGATCTGTAGTTTACAGCAAAGTAATTTCAAATATATACCTTGATTAGGCCTACATTAGTCTTAGATTTTTTATGTCAAATTATGTTAAAAGGAAAATAATGATTAATTTTGCTATAGAAATTTCAATGAGTTATAATAATTTCAGTCTTATCTCTTTGAGCTGCATGTTTCTCCTATTGCTTTAAAACTAATTTAGGCCACATTATATACAAAATTAAATCTTACTTTTATAGCTACACCCTTGGGGTTCAATGAAAAGGCTTTATGAGCTAGAAATTAAAAGTACTGGTTGAAAATACTATTACATTATACAGCCTATTATTAAGGCAATTTACAAAGTTGGTATTAAAACTATGCACATTTTTCATTGTTAGCACCCATATATTCAGTAAGCCCATGGGACCATTTGGTATATAATCTCGCAAATAAAGTCAACTGAAAGGTAAACCGTAAGTCCACAACATTTCTGGATAGGGAAAATTGCACTACAATAATTGCAAAGCTGATTTACCCCAAGACTGTTATGAATTTAGGAGATACACACCACATTTCTTGCATGTAAAAATAAATTTGAAACTCTGTATTCCACACATATTGGAGGAAACACAGAAATATGTGTTTTCTTTCTCCTAAAGAAAACAAATGCTTTCTATGCCATGAAATCCAATTTGGCATAAGTCTCATTTTGCACCTTAAATGTGTAGCTTGTCTTCACAATTGATTTTTGGCTCCTAGATACTTATTTCCACAATTTGGAGTCTAGATAGTTGCTTGTTTCCACTTGAACCCTACATAAAACAATGTATGCTTTACTGCTTCAATACTTCTGAACAGTGATGTAAAAAATCTCACATTATTTATGGGAAGTATAAGAGAAAAAAAAAATGGTCTTTTAATATTAAGGATTCTTAAATAACAGGCCACTAAGAATCAGGATGGAATATCAAACATTTGCTGTGGTTGACAATACTGTGCAAGAACCAAATGTGTGTGTGGTTGTCTTTTATATATAATATATATTAAATATATATATTATATACTATATATGATAAATAACATATAACATAATATATATAACATACATAATTATATATTTTATGCAATTGTATAGAATACATAAGATAATATCTTATATATTTCAAATATCTATAACAATAAAGTGTGTGTAATATATATATACATATGTATATTTATACACACACTTAGAGCATCCTTACTCTTATATCAAGACTGGACATACTTGGCTGTATTTAAAACAAAAATGGAGAAGGTTTTTTTTTTTTTTCCCTCACAAAACTATGCAACAGCAGAAATGTTGTGGCAAGAACTATGCAATCAGGACTGCGTGGTTGCAGTGTGAGTGTTGGGAAGTGCTGGAAGAGCACTGCAGAAGTGGCATCTCTGCTTCCTTGCGTTCTTGCTTGCTTTGTGGCTGGAAGACTCCTGTGGGAATGCCAGGCTGGCATTGCTGTGACTGAGAAGTTTTTCCATTTACTTCAACCCCAATTTTACAGCAAGCTGCTTGGCATTGTTATGCTGTTGATGAAGTCAGAGGACAAGTACATTCTTCACTTAGCCTCCAGGACTATGTTCTAGCTAGTAGCTGGTTGTAAACTGAGGTGACTTGGGCGCTTGGGTTTAACTACGTTGTCCCAGCGTTCAGAGTTATGGTTTATTTGGAGCAGCATCTCTTTCAGGGGAGGCTGAGAAAACACAATATTTGCTTTCCCATGACTTTTTCCAAGGGTTGAACCTTGAGGTGGTATATTTTAAACAGGTTACAAACGTAAGAATGCTCAGCTGGCCACTGCGGGTTCAGTGGAAAGCTGGGATATTAATTACAAACCTTTCCGGATTGTGGGAAGACCAGTAAAATTCTTCTTGCCCCTACCCTTTCTGGAAAGCTTGTGGCTCAGTGGCTGTCTGACAAGGAAGAGCTTGTGTAAATATGCTGCCTGGTCATAGACATCCAGCTTTCAGGAGGTGCTATGGGTGCTGGAAGACAGTGATCCTTTCCTTGGACACTCAGCAACCAGCCTCTGCAGGAAATGTATGGATTAGGTGTCAAAGGTGATCAGCACACTGTATAATCAAGCCAATAATCTGTGCTTTGTTACTGAGCAAAAGAAATTTTGAGTGTTCCTGTTGTGTTGGGACTGAGGGAATTCTATGGTGGAATGTTGAATGTAGCTGTTGTAAGCTGAAGAATGATGCTGGTCTGCACTAAAGGGTCACAGAAGAACTTAAAAATGCTTGATTTTGTTTATATGAGGAATAAATAGCCCTTTAAAATGGAAAACCCCAAGTTTTCAAGTTTTAACAAGTTCATGTTTTCTTCATGTTACATGAACTTTTGGTTAAGGAACATAATTCTATTTGCCCAATCAAAATTCTTTTAACCACCCAACTTCATTGCAATTGCTGACTACAAGAATATGATTTATAGCAATTGAAGAAGCCTAATAAAAAAGGAATGAGTGTGATACTGTATTTAATTTTGGCAGTCTCCATTATCCTCTTATTGTCCCTTAAAGAAGATGATTCATTAACTATTACAGCAAAATGCAAACATTGCTATTATTAGGTATTCATATTTTATGGCCTTAGAAAATGTTGATATAAAATTAATTTGATTATGGGTAAAGTAATTCAATTTTATATTTCCTACACTGATTTGTTAAATACTGTAAAAGATAATAGATTGAGTGCAGAGGGAAATAGAAAAAATTATTTGTACTCAGAAAACTATCAAGCATGTTTAAAATGTGCAGAGAAAAAGAAAAAAAGACATCATGTAATACATCAATCAACCCACAGAGATTACATTTCAAAGCTTTTTTATATTGAACAACTGGAGCTTAACTTTTAGTCTTTTAGAAGTATCTGAATTTATAATACTATAAACTTATAAATAATATATTTTATTTTTGTTGCTATTGTTATTATGATCAGAGGATCAAAGCCCTAAATGAGGTATCTGAATTAAATATACTCTCCCTTCCCCAAGAACAGATAATAACCAAAGCAAATGCTATTTATGCACCTTTTCAGATTTAAGTAACTGAATTATTTTTTGAAAATATTTAAATTTAAGAAAACAAATTTTATGGAGAGTAAGAGAACTCATAGGACACATCAAACTGGAGTACAGTCCTGGAAACCCTTACTCACATGTAACTCTTCCAATGAGTGGCTTCCTTCACTGGAATGAACCTTGTTTGAGGAATGTTACCTATACACTGATTCCAGGAACTTGTTTTCCTTAAAGATGATATAATAGCTGTTTTATAAATAAAAAGATATCAACCTAATCAGATTTCCTACTCAAGTATACTTTCTCAGGAGACTGATGAAAGTACATGTGATGAAAGATGCAGGGATCTGTTTGTATATGGTTTTAAATCTATTACCTAATTTTTCTCTTATAAAAATGTGTGTCTTTCATATCCTTAAATTGATCTGTATCATATTTCAATCATTTTCTCACTGTTTTTAGCAAAAATCTGTCTGGTTCTCAAACCTTGCAGAATTTTGCAGAAATAGAGAATACATATGTGAGCTAAAGCTTCACTTGGGGATTGTTTTAGTCTTTGATGGTGGTGGTTTTCAGGGAGAAGTCCTTATGTTCTGCCCTCCCCCAATCACTGTATTTTATTCTAAGGAAGCCATATTTATAACAATCATTGATCCCAGTTCTATGAACACCTTAACAAATAGAATCACAATAGTCAGAAGTTACTCACATAATTGCACTTCCTTAATTACAGATTGAATTGTTATTCACAATATAGAATATTTATAGAATGTATATTATATATGAGTATTTCTATAGATACACTCATATATTAAATATGGGTATTTATATAATTTTTATGGTATTTAAATAATGTGACATTTTGGTTTCCAATGGCTAAAGTAAAAAAATTCTGCAATCCTTATCAGGAGTTACTTCCTGATATGTTTCAGAGGTGAACTGGACTTCTAAAAGCTAAGCTTTTCTTATGTGAAGTGATGATAAAAATACATAAAAAACCATTTCAAACTAATGTCCTGCAGTATCTGTTACAATGTTCTTGTTAAAACAAGATGTTTCTTGCTTTAAATGAGGATTCATTTCACAGACACCATTTTTGTCAGCATGTTTTATTGCCATAATATACCACATTTGACATATATAAACATCAATTTATGATATGCTTAGGCCAAGATATGTAATTTTTCTCTTGTTTCAAAGTCTCGATTTTAAAATTCTGAATTATGCTGAGGTGATTTCTTACCGTCAAAGCTTGTCTGGCACTCACCTATTTTGAATTGATTGGAATATTATTACATTGAACCATTTCCTGGGGTGCAGGCATATATTTTTGAAATCTAATCACAATGAGCTCTTTACTACAAGAAACAATACCTACTTACTGCTGGCATCTAAAAGCAGATATGAAGAACAGAACCTTAAATGCCCATATTAATTCCATACAAGGAAGCAAGAACAGTTTAACTTTCTCTTATCATGTTTCATAATAGTTTTGCATATATAAATGTGATCTAAATCTATTACTGTAATAAAGCACTCCTTTGCCATTAAAAATCTCTAATTAATAATGCATTTGTTAATGATTACTTTTATAGTCATTACTTAATGCAAGCAAAAAAATGAACATAATTTTCAAACATGGTCAAGCAGAATTTCCTAAGTCCTTATTATTTTCAATTCTGCTTTCTGGAAATCAGATTATTTTTCATTCACTTTAATAATTCACTAGGTGTGTTAAATGTTTGCTTCATGTCTGAATAACAACCAATCATGTCTTAATTAAATATATCTCCTCATATTCTTTTAACATATCAGTGAATTCAAATCAGTCAGTAAAATGTTAAGCAAATCAAATTTGTAGTCACTCTCTACTTTGAATATCCACTTCTCTAGTTTCTTCCCACCTGCTGTCATGTGTTAATTTTTTTAAAGCATCATCTATTTGCAAGGAAAAAAAAAAAAAGAAAGAAATTGGTATTGTCTTGTGTTGTTTCATCCTTAAAGTGAAACCATTTGCAAGAAAATTATGGGTCCCTAGTGCTGAACTTCTTTGCATATTAATTTTGTTAGCTTTACCTCCTGTGGTCTTTAGTTCTGGAAGGCCTATTAGATAATACACAAGATAAATTTTCCCCTGTATCTTACAGCTAGTTGGGGGACAAAAAAATCCTTTTTTGTAAAACTTGAAAATTGCAGTATTAGCCATGCACATTTCCCCCTTATTTTATTAGTAAAGATTAATTTAATTAAGCACATTAACCTAGTCAATATTGGTTATATTTGTTTCTAGTTCTCAAGACAGTTATATTTATGCTAATATGTTTCAGAAGATAATCTAAGAAATGGATTCTGCATAAATTCTGTAAATGGTGGTGTCAGAATGGACTTTGGTGAAATTTGTGTATTATATTTTATCTGAAATGCAGAAGAGCAGGGAAGCTGAGCAGGTCACAAATGTCAGGCCCTTTGCACGGTTGCAAAGCAGATATACTTGGATATTGTTTCTCTTCAGATCAGATGGCTGGAAACTCTTAGATACTCAACTACAGAAAGACACAGCTCCTATTTTCAGCCTGTGGAAGCGAGTAGCTTGGTGAATTTCTCTAAGTATCTGAGTATCTGTAACAGGAGCTCCCAAATTCCTTTGGAAACCTCAGTGTTATGATTACACAGCAGCTGACATTCAGCATATTTCTTTGTGCCTGAGAAATGAACTTGTGGCTTTTGAAAGCCCTGCCACCTACAAATACTTGAATCAAAGGTTAAATTTCTTCAGGTACTTGAACTCAAGTATCATCAGATTTTCATAATGAAAGAAATGTATGGAAAGCCCTCAGTTCTTGACAGTATCTTGACAGATAACTTGTATCTGAGTCAGGATTTCTCTCAAAACATCAAAACATCCTCTGGTTTTAGAACAATAAAGATGTTAACATTTCTCAAGACTTTATAACTCATTGGAGACCAGTCAATTTGTTTCAAGCTTTCCAGCTCATAGTTTAAAAGCAAGACTATCTTTAGGCTAAGTGATATCATTACTTACTGACATTCCCTATTGTTTAAAGCAGCACACCAGGTCACAATCCTAAACAAGTTCAGTAATTTTTCAGACTCTAAAAGTGTAGTGAAAAAAAAAAGGCATTTTCATGCTGACATCATTAATTTACAACTGCATTGGCAACTAGTTATCAAACATGTTTCTTTGCTATTATCAGACATTTCTGAATATCTATTTTATTTTGTAATGAAAATCCTTAAGACATTCTAAGAGCATTCTTTCTTGTTTGCATTTTTTTTTTCCATTAAAATATTTTAAAATCACAAACCTTGGGAGGACATTGCTCCTGAGAACTGCTAAGATGTTACCTTTGATACTTGCATTACCTGAGAGGCTTTCTGAGAAAAAAAAAAATCACCTTTATTTTCCCCTTTGTTAATCCACATGTAGATCAGACAGGCAGGGAGAAAAAGCACCCTTCACAGTATGTCAAAAGTAAGAATCCACACCAAAACCACAAAATTTGTTTTGGTGATTACCTCCAAAGGAAACTTAAAATTCAAAACTTACCACTTTTGTTGTGAGTTTGTTAGCGTTGAGACAAATGGAATGATTTAGAAAAGAAGTGTGATACCTGCCAATATCAAAATAACCAATTAAATATGGAAAACAGTAGAAGATGTTCCAAACAGTGATATGAAAGAATAAACAAGGATTTTTTTTCTCATAACTACTTGGTCATGAGATACATAATGAAAATAAATACACAAGCCATCAATAAGTAATCATAGACAAGATCTACTCTGTTTCCTCAGGCAAATCTTTTGACATTCCAATATTTCTGTTGTCCCACTCTTTGCATATTTGGTCCTTTTTGACTATGGGATGTTTGGAGAGAGACTAGTTTTGATTGTGTCTGTAGAGCAACCAAACCAGTTTTAATGTCTCAGTTTTGTACAAGGCCTCTAAACACCACCAGGCTGTTGAGGCAACAACTGATATTCCAATCTGTTGAAATTTCTGCTTTATTGCTAGAAACAGGATGTATCAACACAAAAGGTTTTTCAGCCTATGTTCTTCTAAGCCTATATCCATCCCTGGTGGTGCTCCAGGCCAGGTTGGAGAGAGCCTTGGGTGACATGGTTTAGTGGGGGATGCCCTGCCAATGGTAGGGGGATTGGAACTAGATGATCTTAAGGTGCTTTCTAACCGTAACTATTCTATGATTCTATGACTGTATATGCTTGCCTATTACGTGCACAGACCTGACCACTGTAGGGATCATTTGCTATGTCTTCCAATTTCTGCTACTGCTTTTGCATATGGTTTGCAGGAAGCAAGGAGGAGGAGATGGATTTTACTGCAGATTCTGTTAGAGGAGAAATGACATCATCAGGAGATAGCAGAGAGCAATGAGCCTCCCTGCAGGGGAAGGAAGAGAAAAGAGAATGGCATGGTAATACATCTTGGGAAGCAGGATGGAAAGAAGAATGAACAGAAGGAGAGAGTAATAGAGACAACAGGAAGAAGAGTAAAGAATGAGCAATGAGACAATATGATTAGAGCTTTTTTTTCCACTAGGGAGAAACATTTGCAATGAAAACAATTAAAATCCATTAGACTTTCCTAATAATGTTTTTCCATGCACGTAATTGTGGTGGTTGCCAAAGGGATGGGGAGGAAATAGAGGGCAGGATATTTTTGGGTGTAAATAAAGAAGTGGGACTTGAGATTTGCAAATGGGAGACTGGATTTTTTTTTTTTTTTTAATCTTATGATTGGACAGGAGTAACTGGCATGTAATGGCAGAAAAGGTGGTCTGAATGGATGCTAGGGGTTGACAAGTATTCTATGACCTAATATAAACTGTTCTTATTAAGAGTAACAGTTTTTTATCAATGTTAAGCATGTAGACACTTGTTTCTATACTGAGAGGAAAATCTGTTCTACAAGTATGCAATAAATAAGGAGCCAAAATACTGCTCTTCACTGACTATAAGTCTATAACAATTTCTCACTTAAAAGGGAAAAATACCCTAGCAGGAAATTTTGTGAAGCTTTGAGTAGAATATAGTATTTGGTAAATGTTCGTGTTTAAAACTGATGAAAAACGATCACAATTATCTTCAAAGACTTCTGGGATATGTTGTATATGTGGTGCAACAGTGGTCTTGTGAAAAATCATTACACTGTACTGAGAGTACCTAAGAAGGACTTAATGTCGTTTGACTGCATGCCATGGGTTCAGCAGCAGCAGTCATTTTTCTTTAAGCAGTAGCTGGTGTAGCACTGTGTTTTGGATTTTCAGCTTGGG
>JASSUY010043797.1:0-30297 GCA_032466535.1 Forpus xanthops | reverse complement strand
GGACATGACGTGCTGTGGTATGGAATACCTCTTTGGTCAGTTTGGGTCAGGTGCCCTGTCTCTGCTTCCGCCTGGCTCCTTCCCGGCCCCTCCTCCCTGGCAGAGTATGAAACTCAGAAAGTCCTCAGCCAGCTTAAACATTCTAAGCCATAACTATAAACACTGGTGTTACCAGCACTGTTCCCAAGCCAAAAATCCAAAACAGTGCTACACCAGCTACTACTTAAAGGGGAAAAATGACTGCTGCTGCTGAACCCATGACAGTAGGCACATTAAATATGAGCTGCCTTTGAGCTTAGCTTTGAGGTACCTAAGAAATAGAATGTAAACAAGTTCAGTTGTTTGCCAACAAAAATTAGTAATTTGTTCCTCATAAAAACATCTCAAAATCAGATGTATTAATGAATTCATGAAATTATTTTAACAAAATTTTATCTTTCAAATAGTCTTCCAAAAGATCTGTTTTTAAGATTATGATTATTGTTATTTACATTGTATTCAAAAGGGGACAGGCATTTGAAAGAATGTTTAAATAAAGCACCTTTAAGCTTGAAGAGCTTAAAAACTAAGTTGCTGTAGAGCTTCTCTGGCTGAATACTTAGAACAGTTGTTCAGTGCTCTCCCTGACTGACAACCAGTCCCATTAGGGCCTTCTCTATAATGTTCTGCCCTGCTTGCATCAGAATTATAATTGCACAATACTACTCTGCAAAACGTGAACATTTTTATATTTACCCTTAATTCTGTGATGCTGGAGACTTAGTCATATGAATGTTATATTTTTACAGAATCATAGGATGGTTTGGGTTGGAAGGAACGTTAAAGCTCATCAAGCTCCAAGCCCCTGCCATGGGCAGGGACACCTTCCACTGGACCAGGTTGCTCCAAGCCCCCTCCAATCTGGCCAGAGATGGGGCAGCTACAGCTTCTTTTGGCAACCTGTGCCAGGGCCTCATCGACCACATCATAAAAAAGTCTTTCTTATATCTAATTTAAACCTACCCTCTTTTAGTTTAAAACTGTTGCTCCTTCTCCTTTCACTACAGGCCTTGGTAGAAAGTCTGTCCCCACCTTTCTTAAAAACCTCCTTTAAGTATTGAACGGCACAGTAAGGTCTCCAGGATGAACTCCAGCTCAACTTTTCTTTATAGGAGAGGTGTTTCACCCCTGTCACAAGTTTTGTGGCCTCCTCTGGACCCACTCTAGCAGCTCCATGTCTTTCTTGTATTGTGGATCCCAGAGCTGGACACAGTACTGCAGGTGGGATCTCACAAGAGCAGAATAGAGGGACAAATCCAGCTCCAGCTGGCTTTAGCTTTCCTGAGCCAATCCCTACACATCTGGGCAGCATCCCAAATTCTTCCCAAGATACAAGTCCCTAGTTCTACTGCCTGTTCATTTCCTTCTTATGCTTTAGTTTGACTAGGAGGTCCTTGCTGTGTCATGCTGGTCTCTGCCTTCCTTGCCCTGTTCCTTACAAATGGGGATCTAGAGCTCTTTCACTCTTAAGAAAAATGTCCTTAAAGAGATGCCAGCTCTGTTCAGCTTCTTTGTCCTTAAGGACGGTTTTCCAGGTGGTCCCATCCACTAATTCCTTAAACAAGTACTGTTCAAATCCTGCTTTCTTGGTAGTTGTGTACAGACTGGAAATCAGCTCAAGACTTTTTGGAATTACTAGGGTTTTCTGTTCCTCACATTTCAGTAGGATAATTTTTCCTTAATGCTTTTGCCATCAGAACTTTTCTTGAAATCAAGCTAAAATACACTTCTAGATAAGGGCAACTCAAGTATAGATTTGTGTTTCAATCTAATGTGAATACTTTAATAATTTCAAACTGTTACCCTGTGTATGGGTAACTACTGAGATTCTTTGAATACATAGGCTAATAAAATAGATAGTGCTTGTGAACTTTTCCTGGGTGCTGGGACTAAGCTATCCATGTTGTTAAACTGTTAGTGATTGTGGCACTTGGCCAGGGCAACTACTGGTGTTCAGAATTATTCCTTGGCACAGAGGAAGCAGAGGTTAGGAGCTGTTCACAGCTGACAGTTTGTATGTAACCATATTGGTTTTGTAATTAAGCATACTTGCCATTTATTGTCCATTTGCCTTTGGCTTAAAGAATGGTCCTGAACATTTTTAATGTAGTAACACAGACAAAATTTGACTTTAGGTAAATCTAAATGTTTCTTTATGTGGTAGAAGAGCTATAATGAAAAACATTTTTATTTTTGTCACAGGTGATGACTGATGTAGTTGGAAACCCCGAGGAAGAGCGCAGAGCTGAATTTTATCACGAGCCATGGTCTCAAGAGGCTGTGAGCAGATATTTCTATTGCAAGGTATGAAGGAATTATCTACACTGCTGGTTTATAAATGAATCTTCTGCCATTAAAAAATTGAATCTGCTAAACTATACAGTTTCTTTTTTTCTTTCAGATCCAGCAGCGCCGGCAGGAACTGGAACAATCTCTGGGAGTGCGCAACACATAAGTACTGTTCACAAGATCCCATTGGCATCATGACCACCAAACCAGTGGACTTCCCAGTGTTACTTAGCTCACTGTTACACATGGACCTGCTTCCTGATTGGATGAGAATGTACCATCAGCACACCAGTCAGAACACCAGCTTTGAGTGACCCTTGAAAATCTTGCCTGTGGGGGGTATCTCAAACAATTCCAGGCCAGAGACAGCGCCATACAAGTGTCAGTGTTAAAGAAGATTAAAGGTTCATTCATCAACGCACATCATTAAGTTTTAGTGGAAAGTTCAGACACTACACAGCAAATCCTAATGGGCTATGCATAGAATTGTGGGTGGCACTGAAGGGGGAGGTTGAGATAGGTGTTACAGGAGACTACAGATTTAGAGAAATAAATGCAGTTCTCATCCTATTTACCTAAGAGTTTCAAATAGTAACTTCTCTGGAATTAGACAGGATAGTCTTTCTTATAGCTATGGAATGCTTTACATTCCTGAATAGGTTTTTTACTGCAGGTGGAACAGTACAAGAAGCCATCTCACCATGGGAAAGAACAAACTAGGAGGATTTTCATTCCTGGAATGAAGAGCCCGTCTGGAAGAAAGAAGCATAGTCAGGACATCTCTTCTGTAAATCCTAATGCTTCTTTTTTCCCTTGCCTCTGCAGTGAAAGGTGGACTGATTTACATTATCTGTAGATGGGTATGATCAGTGTGCTGTACTGAAAGGAAGAGAATTACCCAAGGGACAAGAGCTTCTTAGGCATCCTTAATGTCAGTGGTATTAGCAAAGCTGAGGTTGAAGCAAGAAATGAGGCATTCTGAGAAAATGAAAATAACTTAATGGTGCTTTGCTGATACCTGCCTTGAACACAGCAGATACTAACAATAAGCATATGCGTAAAATACAAGACATCTTAAATGTTTCTCTGTGTGCCAGTAGGGATCTGCACTGAAAAGAAGTTCCCTAATTGTTAAGTTGGTGCAGAATCCAAGAAGCTTAACTTCTTACAATGTGGCAATTTTCTCTTTACTTCAAGATGTTAACAGGTCTCACATTTTGACTGTAGGTGAACTGCTTCTTACTATGAATGACTTAGTTCTCCCATACATGATGCATACTGGTTATATAGGATGCTGTTGAGTTATAAAACACTATCAGCCTTAAATAGCACAGAGAACATATCACTTCAAAACCATCTTCTTTGTAAATATACAACAAATTCAGACTATTGGAATTTAAACCATATTTAATTGGATGCAGGGCCATCTTCATTAAATCCTCCTCTCATCCCTCATTTTTATAGTGCATAAATTAGTCTGTAATTAATGGCCCAACATGATTTCTAGTGCAAAAAGCAGCTGTCAGATTGTAACTGTCCAGATGATGTGGCACTCAAAATGCTCTTAGGTTACTCCTTTGCATCTCCTTTCACTTTCTTGGAAAGATAATCAAATTCACATGTGGTACGGGAGACAGCTGTTCTGAATAATGCACTTTGCTGTAGTATTGTCCTCTCTTCTGCTATCTTTGCCAATTTCTTTCTATGTCAAACTTAATGTTTCTTCTGTCCAGTCACAGAAGAGAGAGACTTCCACCCCTTCATTTAATACCTGTGCTTTCACATTAATAGTGCTATAGCCTTCACTCTGTCCACTGTGTTCAGAGATATCTTGGAAAATTTACATTTGATTGCAGTCATGATGGTAGTACCATCAAGCAAAACCATTGGTGTGAGAAAAAGCATAGCTGTACCTCTTTGCCTAAGGCCTTTTACCAGGAATGGCTTTGTTTGGAACTTTTTTTTGCGTTAAAACCTGTTTTTGTAGTAAAACGTGAAATCTTGCAGTCCTAAATGGAGTATGGTGAGGGGCTGTGAGGCTGCCAGACTCGAAATCTTCCTTTCTTTAGGACTCCGCTGATTGGAATACAAGCAAGCATTATGAGGGAAAACAGTGGGGATTGTCTGCTACTGTGCTTCCATATTTATTATGCTGCTGTGTCAGTTGTGTGCATGCTGTTCAGTGTATAAGACTCTTTTCTGTATGTGGTAAACAGAGCAGCTACATTCAGGGGATGCATTCAGTCTCAAGGAATAAGAAATTCGGAGAACGATATGCAAGGATATGAGAAGGGCATGGGATTGGGATAGATGCCTTCGGGATGTCTGCCAGGGAATTGTGTGTTTTGAGAACTTTCCCATTGAAGTGACAAATATTTGTACAGAGAAATTTCAGTCATGTGCCACAGCTGGCAACATAATGGAGTCCAGCCTGCTTTTAGAATCTCTCTGTTGAATTAATTGGATGGTTCTATTTCCAAGTCTCTTTCAGAGCAAGTTAATGAAACTAATGTGGTATTGCTGCCCAGTATTCACAACAGCATCACTGGAAGGTGGATCTTTGTAAAGCCCCAATGCTGTCCTGGTGTATATATAATGTGTGTCCATACATGCATGTGCATGAGTCAGCCGCCATAGATGACTCTGAGGATGGCAATCCAAAATCTAAATTCTTACATCCCACTGACCATATTCCTACTGTACGTGAAAAGACTGGTCACCAACAGTGAGTCTTGGGAATAGCTGCCAGGTGTGTTTCCTTTGATTCAACTGGGATTTGAGATTTTGATGCTTTTTTCCTGTGTTCAGGTCTTTTACTGAAGAGACACAGAAATTCTGTCCTCTGTTCCAGGAGTGCAGCCAGGAGCTTGCTTTTTTGCAAAAAGAGAAACTATATTTGAAGAGAAATAGTGGAGGAGTACTGAGCATATGCTTGGGCATACGAAAATGAAAATGCAGTGATAGTGGTACTGAACAGGAATGTAATTGTGGCAGATTGTGAATGATAAGTTCATTTTAAATTCAGAATGGTTGTCCTTTTATGTGTATAAAAAAAATGAAGATGTTTAGTTTCTTCAGCCTGGAGAAGGCTCCAGGGAGACTTAGAGCAACCTTCTAATACCCAAAGAAAGCCTGCAAGAAATCTGGAGAGGGACTTTTTACAAGGGCGTGTAGTGACAGGACAAGGGGGAATGGCTTTAAACTGACAAGAAGGGAGATTTAGATGAGAACTGAGGAAGAAGTTCTTCCCTGTGACGGTGGTGAGGCCCTGGCACAGATTGCCCAAAAAACTGTTGCTGCTCCCTCCCTGGAAGTGTTCAAGGCCAGGTTGGACAGGGCTTAGAGCAGCCTGGTCTAGTAGAAGGTGTCCCTGCCCATGGCAGGGGTTTGGAACTAGATGATCTTTAGTGTCCCTTCAACCCAAACCACTCTGTGATTCTGTGTTTTGAAGTCTTCAGTTGCTGCCACAGTACAATACAAGTCTGTGTATATTGCAAGAAAACATCCTATGCGTAGATGTATTTAATGCATAGATAATATAGACCGTTAGGAAATATAGCATCAAACTAGGAGAGGGTTAAAACAGAATTCTGGAGTACCAGTAGAAAATAAAGCTGTCTGGAAGCTGAAGGGTCGACGTAACAGGTTCGAAACACTTTTTTTTTAGTCCCTTGTGCTGTTAGCCATGAGTCAGGATTCAGACCAAGCATTTCTTAGAAATTTAAGGGAAAACAAATGACTGATTATGGAATAGAGAGTACAGCAGTAGAAAATGAAATAAAAAGATGGAGCAGAGCACCACTGAAGTGTTTGTAAGACTTAGCACAGGATAATGTGCAAAGTACTTTGGAGATAGCACAGTCTATGTGAGTCTGTATATGTTGTGTGCACGTATGTATGTTTACCTGTAGAGAGCATGTGGGAGAGAGCCACTCTCAACTTGGATGTAGCCTGGGAAATGGGCAGGCAGGACAAATCCAAATGTTCTGCAAGTTACTTTGAGACATATTGTCAAAACATTTTCCACAGTTATTAACAAAATTCAGTTGTCCAGCTTAGCAGGGTGAGTAGTTGTAGTGCAGACATTGTTTCAGCTGGCAGGTTTTTTAAACCACATTGTTTAGAATTTATTCTGTGGAAGCCAAGTGAAAATATTAGTGCATCTGTCAATATTGGGGCATGTCCTTGGGTTCCTCATTTTGCCAAAATGCTAATTTTATATTGAGGGTTTTTTTGGCCTTTTTTTTTGGTTTTGGTGTCTTGAGAACCCTTGTATGGCAAAGAGATTAGGGGGAAAAGAAAGCTCTTTTTTCCTGAAGAAAGAGGTCTCCTTTCTTTAACTGCTCTGTTGTTTAATAGGATGCATCTGTTCTGCCAGATCCTGTATGAGAAACACCTTTTCCAATCTCACTGAAGAAAGGAACTCCATTTAAAATACAACTGTTGGTTTGTGAGTGAGCAAATATGTGTATAAAGAGGGGGAGAGGGAAAAGAGAGAAACTCCCTCTACTCTGTAGCCACCATATCTTCATTGTATGATGCTGAGTGATTCGTAGAAAAGCTTTTAACAATAAATACTTTGTTTCTTTGTATCTTTTGCACTAACCTTACGCGTCTTAACAAAGACAAGTACAGTTGGTTTCTTTCTGCTCCTAGTATTCTCAAGTTTTTGGATTGCTGTTCAGCTTTGCATGCACCTGCACACACCCATACACAGGGTTAAATATACACAGGTTTTCATAGGATTTTACAGAGGCGAGAACTGCTGCTGTTTGGATCTTTCTTATGTGAATTAGTTTCTTCACTGGATTCCATCTTCAACCATTTTCATGGAGGTCTGGCTCCTCTCCAGGAAAAATCCTTACCACGTTTATCATTATCACTGTTACTGTCAACAACCAAGTTGCAGCTGGGACTAGAGCCTGAATGCTCAGAGGTGGTGTAGAAAATAATACAGGCACCACCTAGACTGTGGCAGGAATTACACAGATGTCACCCCCACTTTAATAAAAGAATCAGAGTTCCTTTTCCACTGTGTTTAATGCAGCAGTTACAACTTGAGCTGGGTGCCTCTTCAGAGGGACCTGGCTGTCGACTGTTACTGCATTTCATAATCTGTTCAGGTTCCTTGATTTCCTGGTGGCACTTCAGGCCCATCCAAACCTGTTCATAGAGTCTGTTTTTTCTCCTCTTGATTTGCTCCCACAGCCTCCAGGCATCCTTTTTGATACATTTCCTTATCTTTTGTTACATAATATCCTGTAAAGTTTTATTTATACTTATCTACCGGTTACATTTCCATAGATAAAAACAAAGGTTAAAGTACAGTTCAAGTGGCCTAAGACTTCATTTACTTTAGTCACTAGTGCTAAACTCTGGCACAGATTCCCACTATAGAGGATCCTGGAGTAAGCTGTGTAAGCAGCACGCAGCCTCCCAGCAGAGGTACTACAGGGCCAGTAATAGCAGAAACATTTGCCAGGACGAGCAAGCCACAATTCAGCTCAGTGAGTTTTGTTTCTGGATTAAGGTTTCTTAGCCTAATAGTGTCAGGAAAGAATGACAAAAGAAGTGAGGTGGGTGAACAGTAGAAAGCAAGAAGGGTGAAAGAGAAAAGAAGACCTCTCTCATGCTCCCTGGCCTTGTTCTTTTTTTTAATCCCTCTCGATTGTGCTGCCCATCTGAGGTCTTTCCCGTTATGTCCTGCTCCTACTCCCTCTTTCTGCCTCTCATCCTCTGACGTTCTTGTTTCTTTCTCCACCCCTGTCCTGATCCCTTCACCCTCTGCTCTTGCTGTGCTATGATTTCTCTTGTACCAGTCTTCTATGGTTTTCTCTTGCTGCCCCGGTCCCTGCCTCACGCTTTCACGTTACTCTCCGGCTGGCTGCCTCTTGTTTCTCCTGGTGTCCTGTGCCCAGCTCCTCGTGTTTTGGTGGGCTCTGCCCTTCAGCCCACCGGTCCACAAGCCGACCGACCTCCGAGGTGCCCCTGGGGCAGGGGGGAATGTCGGGGCCCCGAGCACTGCAGCAGGCTCGCTCCCGCGACTTGTTATGTGGGCCGGTGTGAGGGAGGAGAAGAGCGGAGCCGTCGCCGAGAGAAGCGGGTGCAGAGGCCGGCGAGGTTTGATGGAGGCTCAGCCCGGCACACAGGGCTGGGGGGAAAGAGGCTTGTGCCCGGAGACACTCGGAGCGTAAGGCTGCGACCGCTGCCAGAACCCGATGCGTCCGCAGGGAACAAGCAGACAGGAAGGGAGCGGACGGTGTCCCCGGAGGATCAAAAAGGAGGGACGGCTGTCTCCCGAGCATGCCGGGAGCTGTAGTCCTGCGACGGGGGTCGCCGCTGCTGCCCGGTGACCCCCATCCGGTACAGCACGTGTAGCAGCGCGCAATGCGCCGAGCAGCGTTGCACCGCGCTCGCTAGTGGCGCCCAACGGTCAAACGTCGGTGCCGCACCACGCGTGTCCTATCGCTACAGTCCCTGATGAGTCCCACTCCAGCATCCTTGGAGGTCCCTTCAGGTACTTCTATGAGGTGGTCCTTGCAGCCTTCTCCAGGCTGAATAGCCCAAATTTTCTCAGCCTTTGTGTTGGAAGAGCTCCAGCCCCTTTATCATCCTTATGGCCTCCTCTGGACTCGTTCCAACTGTTCCATGTCCTCCTTTTGTTGAAGACACTGCACACAGTACTCCCTGTGAGATCTCATGAGAATGGAATAGAAGGGAAGAATCCCCTCCCTCGGCCTGCTGGTCATGCTGCTGCTGATACAGCCCAGGATATAGTTGGGTTTCTGGGCTGGAAGCGCACATTGCCGGGTCACACTGAGCTTCTCGTCACCCAACGCCCACAAGTCCTTCTCCATAGGGCTGCTCTGCATCACTTCTAAGCCCCATCTGCAGCTTTGCCTGGAATCGCCCCGACACATGGGTGCAAGCACTATGGAAAGCCCCCCCCGCCGCCCTCGCTAATGCCTTCGGCGACCAACCGGCGCTGGTGCTGGGAGCGCTTGCGGGTGCTGCCACCTCGTGGCCGAAGTGCGGCGCTGCAGCCGGGCGTTCCCTCTCTGCCGGCAGCCGGCGCATGCGCGGTGTCCCACAGTAGCGACGCTGGCGCGCTGGGCGCGGATGGTGGCGGAGGGTGGGTGGTGAGGGTGTGCGTGAGGCGAGTGGGCCTCTTCGGCGTGTGCAGAGGTGTGTACTGCCCACCGGCTCCTGGGAGTGGTGGCACGGGGAGCTTCAAAGACTCCGTTGCTGCAATTCCCGGTCAGCTGGAGGCAAGCCTGGTCAGGCCTGCGCCAGGAGTTCCGCGGGAGCTCCACCTGGAGTCCTGTGTTCAGTTCTGGGCCCTTCAGCTACAAGAAAGACGCTGAGGTGCTGGAGCGGGTCCAGAAAACAGTTAAAAAGCCGGTGAAGGGTCTGTAGCACAAGTGTGATGAGGAGCGGCTGAGGGAGCTGGAGTTGTTTAGTCGGAGAAGGCTCAGGAGGAACCTTACCGCCCTCTACAATTACCTGAGAGTGTGAAGCAAGGAGGTGGCTGGTCTCCAAAGTAACTAATTATATGACAAGAGATAATGGCCTCAAGTTGCACCAGGGGAGGTTTAGACTGGATATTAGGAGAAATTTCTTCACAAACAGGGTAATCAGGTACTGGAACAGGCTGCCAAGGAAATGGAGTCACCATCCCGGCAAGTGTTCAGAAACCGTGTAGATGAGGCCCTCAGTGGCATGGTTTAATGGTGGTTTTGTCAGTCCTGGAGTAACAGTTGGACCTGATGATCTTAAAGGTCTTTTCAAACCCTGTTGATTCTATAATTCCGTGATTCTAAATGTAGGAAATAGTATGCCCCCCCCTTTAATACTCTTCCCCTCCCAGTACTCTTCACCCCCTTACAGTACTTTCCCCAGATCTGTTTTGTGGGGCCCTGTGGCTGCACCCTGACTCCCTGTTGGCCCCTTTACCTGCATTCCAACACAGTGTGTGTGAAGGTCTGAGATTCAGTTTACTCTGTCACTTAAATACATTTGCGCTGGAGCTTGCCAAATAAATGTGATTTTCATTTCTCTTTCTAGGCTCTGGCTGTTAATTCTGCAGCAGAACAATGCACAGTCCTGGCAGGAAAGGGCAGAGTTTTACGCAGGTGGACTTCTAGTAACTCAGCAACCCACCTTGTCCCTTTTCTACATTTTTTGAAATTGGCAGTGGATACATTTTTCTATATGTGTTTTTGAAATGGGCCTTGTTTACATTATTACCACTGTCCTACACTTTCTGTAAAGGAGCTGAAAGCAGCCAGGTGCGTTCTATCAGCTAAGAAACTGGTTCAACAAAGGGTGCAGTTTGAGGTGCTTACCTGCTGACATCAGAAGCATGGCTGTGCAGCACTGTCCTGGTATGCCTTAGTAAGATGTTTGGCAAGAGTTTCAGCAGAATCCTCTTTATTTTACTGGGGGAAGTAGGTGAAAATCACCTGCTGTCAGTCAGTCATTTGGTTTACTGACTTGTCAGTATGGAACTTTACTCCTCACCAGCACAATGTGTTTGACAACATCTGTAATTCCCCATGCAAAAGGAGGTTTTATCATGCTTGCCTCTGTGGAAGAAAGAGGCGCAGAGACGTAGAGGCTTTTATACATTCCCCACTACTGGGAATGTACTGGATTAAACACAGACTGCTGAATCCAAAGGAAATCAACCAAGCTTAGACACCTATTGTTTTATTGAGAAACAAAGTGCTTTTGTGAAAAATAGTAAGCTCTTAAGGGTCCTCTCCTCATTTCCAAGCAAGTAGTGCTTATGTAAGGTATATGCAATAGATACAGTACAGTTAAAATACTTCAGATGATCAGAGTCTATTCACTCAGAAATAAATTCAGCCAAGAAATTAAACCTCATGACTGACCAATGAAGGTATAGTTCTCGAAAATGCTAACTTCTGATTTGACAACAGCTCATCACCATGTTGCATCTTTAACTCATTTTCAAAGAAGTAGTGAACTTTTCTAAAGTCTCTTTGAAGGACTTGATCAGGTAAGCTCCCAGTTCACTGTTTGTCTCCTCAACAGCTGCATCATAGCTGCCAAAGAGTGGAGTTGAAGCTTTCATGTCCTCCCTGTTTGCTTGGAGTAAAATGAGATTAAGTTCCTCTGCTACACTTTCGTATTTTCTTTGATCAAATTTGCAGAGACTGGCATCATCAATAGGGTAGGTGGTGCCAGTAGGGTAGCAGTCCCTTGGAACTGGGAACTCCACAGTTTTCAGCATTGGCAATTCACAGAGAAATGTGAAAAGCTGTTTAAGTGCTTGGGATGAGAGTGGATTTCCAATAAACTTAAACTCCTGTAGTTTCTGACAAGGATTTAAACTTAAAATTAACATGTTGAGGTGAGTGTCTTGGATATTACAGTCCTCCAAAGTAAGACTCCTGAGAGCTGAGGAGGAATGGCTGAGAAGCTTAAAGAATGTTGATGGATAAAGGTCATGTATATTGTGACCACTCAGGTCCAGGGCTTCTAAGTGATTAGCATGGAAGCTGTTGGCTAAATAGGCCATATCAGCATGGTTCAGTGAGCAGTTAGAAACATCCAGCATCTTCAGTGGAGTTTTTAGTGGGCTGCAGAATTGAAGACAGAAAAAGTTTTATGACATAAAACGAAATGATATATTTACAAAATTGCATGCAACTATTCACATTGTGAATGTAGCCATCTGCCATATTCATTATTTTTCTAACCTCTTTTGAAAAACCAAAGCATATGCCAACAATGACAAGTAATTTTCCTCCTGCAATCAGTTCCTTTAATTAGCTCCTACTTTATGTGTCTCCTACTGTGTAGTTTTAATGGGGATTAATTTGACAACATCCTATGTGTCTATTTTGTAATCAGTTGCATGTTGGCAAGTGTCTATTACTTGTTGAATTAACGGCGTACCATTAGTACTATGAAAGTATTGGTGGCTGGTTTATGTAGAAAGCTGTTATAATCCCAGAGATTTAGATAATTTCCATTAAGGAAGGATTCATGCCAAGATGAATGCTAACTAGTATTCTAGCAAGACATCTGTTTTTGTTTTAAAAGCCCAAGGGCTTTTAAAAATACTGATTTTTTTCTAGAGTTGCAAAGAGACCTTGAGATGATGAAGGGTGAAAGAAGTGTTCCTGAGATTATGTGCAAATATTTCAGTTGAATATAAAATAGCTCTGACAGATGAAAATCAAGAGATCCCTTTCATACGTACTAGATCTTAGTGAGGATTCTGCCACAGACCTCAGCTGGATCAAGGTTAGGAACTTGTAATTTATTTCTATCAGTATAAGCAGTGTGCCATTCACATATTTTAAATGAAATTACTTTGTACAGGAGGAATTTTAAACCAAGGTGATTTGTCTGACTGAAACTTTTGAATGCCTTTGCTTTTCAGAGCAGCTAAAAAATAGAGTTAACTTATTTTCTGTCCAAATATGAACACTGTTCACTGGCAGCTTATCTTTTTGAGAACTGCCATTTTTTTTCCTAGGAATTAATCGTGAATATTCATATATTAGCATAATATGCAGTGCAGAGAAGCATCAGGTCTCTCTTCCTTTGAGGTCAACAGACACAACTAAAATGAAAGTCTCAAATCAAAATCTACTGTCCCCCTGCCCACCTGAAAATACAGTATCTGTGGAATCTCTCTAGATTTACTGCCTGGTTTTTAGAGAACAAAAATTCACTAGAGACCCTGAAAAATACCTGGAATATGAAAAATACCTGGACTCGGGTCTTGCACCAAAGGCCAACCAAGCTGACTGAGATACAGGCTCAAGAACATGGCAAATTAAAAATGTCTGGATATACCCCTCTCTTTCATGGTAGCTGAAAGTATATTTTCATCATTCTAGTCAGATGGGCTCTGGAAAACTGATAATAGTCAGTTCTTATAAATGTATTAAATGACACTGGCTTCCAGTTCTACCCAGCTGTGCACAAAGGGCTGTTCTTGCACTCTGACTAAAAGTTGGATGACCAGATTACCTGAGCAGTTTCCGTATTCTTCCTGTGAGTATAGAAAAGGATATACTCAGCTCAGTCAGCTGTGTCATTTCACCCATCTTTTCTCCAATATTAGTAAGTATCCCTTCATCTGCATCTGTGAACCTCCGCACATTAAATGTTCGTGCTGGCAAGGTCAAGGACATCAACAGAGGGAAGTGAATACTGTTGAAGAGTATTTCCAGATGTTCCATTTCCAAGCGAACATTGTGAACTATTTCCAGTTTGCGCAATGAAGAAGGATCAGTGAGCTTGATGATGTAGAAGAATTTCTGCAAAGCCAGGTTGTCAGATCTGAATGCCACACAGCAGATCTTTAGTGGACAGTAACATTTCTTTAGCAGGGCCTGCACCACCAGCTCATAGTTCCGCTCTGTAACATACAAATCAATTAACACATCAATACTGATTTCCAAGGTACCTGGATTGCACTGTGTTTGTTGCAGGTAAACCAGCAGTTCCAAACAAAGCTTAGAGAGCAGCTGTGTCCTGGTCCACCTGCCCATTCTCTTCTTACACTCACAAAACTGAACTTCAACATCTTTTATACCCGTGAGGTCCACCACTTTCAACTTTTTCATGTAGGGAGAAGAATGATTCAGCACGTAGTCTCTCAGGCCTGTCAGACAGCTCTCCAAGCACACTGAGCATGTTCTGTGGCTCAGATCTTCCTGGTAGTCCAGAGTAGTTCCCAAAAGTTTTCCAATGTTAAAGTCAGCAAGTGGCCAGTTCTTTACCAAGTCATGAATAACTTCCCCTTGCTCCAGTAAATAGCTGGCTTTAAAAAGAAGAGGAAAAAGATTATGGGCTACACCACCAAGGCTCTTCCTGGCAAACTCTGCATTTGACACGAATGCTTCAGCACTAATGAATCGGAGAGACTTCATTGTTCCTCTGAACTCCTTGCTGTCATGGAGAGTGACTTTGCATTTAACTAAAGACCTTAGTTGCTTATCACCTTCTATTTTTGTCTGCAGCTGCTGTTTGCTGCCAACGGAAACCTTGCTGGGAAGGCAGAATGAACAGTCACATGCTGATCCTCAGCTTTCTATTTTGGAGCTACACAGTGATTCTGCAGCGATTAACTGTGAGATCTTTGGTCAGAGAGCATTTACTTCATTTCAACCCTCATGCATAGCAAAGGTAACTCAGCTAAGTACAGAACACCGCCAGCAGGAACAGTAAGATGAAGGCAGCCCATATACATGAGTATTTATCTTTTCTGTGCTGTACAGAAAGTCAGGATTCCAACTTAAACACATCATGATCTGTATTCCACATATTCACATGGTGATTTTTCTATTGGATAGATTTCTAGGGATAGGTTACAGCTAAATTTAGAAACAAGTCAAAACAGTCTGTCTTAGTTCAATGCCTTACCTTAAGGCAGATTGATCTGCCGTATCTCCAAGGTACAATAAAGTATCTCATAAAACACTAGAATTACCTGAATAAAATAATCACTATAACATGAGTGGTAATTTTTTTTTTTTTTATTTATACTCAAATCCTTACAAAGACGCTAAAATGCTGATTTGCTGAAGCAGGCAGCAGAAATATTTACAGGACTTGTCTTACACCTCTAATGTTTTTGCTTAAGGTTTCCAGTTTTGCATTGCATAGGCAACTATCTAAATGAAAGTAGTACATCAGTTAGCATTTGCTACTAGGAGGTAAAACCTCTGAATTAACTCCAGAATGCTACTTGCTGAAGGTCTAAGTGTCTACATGCAGGAGGAATTAAGACAAAACAATGTTTAAACTAAAATGTATGGTAACAGTATTACACAGATGATTCCAAGGTCATTTTGTTGATAAATAAACTGTAATGAAACTTTTGATAAGCTGTGATCATCCTGTGGCATTTTGTACAAGAAAAATTGAGGAAGCCTTGGGTAACAGAGAAGTCTTCAAGAATGATAGGATGGTAATCAAATTTCTCTGCTGAAACCAGAACAGAGGGTTTTGTCTCCTATGGACCTACTGAAGAATCTCATAAACTCTCCACATGCCTAGCAACCTGAAATCCCTGATCTTCACAAGTCAGGACTGTACTAGAGCTAGAGGGAAGCCAAAGTTCTTGTTCCCTAGAGTTTTGGAGCTTATACCACCATTCTGGTTTAAGCTGCTCTCTTGACAATTCTATCCTTAAGAATACACAACTGCAGGAAGTTACACTTCCACCTGAAGGTGCTTTTCTGTCTGCTAGCATAAGAATTAAAGGGGAGATCAGAACATGTTTACACACCTCCCTTCTCCCCCCATCAATAATGTATGAGATATCTTTTGATCACCTAACAGCACTTTGAAAAGAGTGAATTTAGAAATATTTTTATATTAAATATTTTATGTAAGATATTAAAATATTTATTTAAATATTAAAATATTTTTAAATATGTATTTCTAAAATATTTAGAGTACTAAAATGCTTTCAACATCAGTTAGAGTTAAGATGGAGAGAATGGTGAACCTGAGACCTTTGAATCAACATTAAGTCTTTTGGGGTTGGTGATTAGCTGGCAAGTGATGCTAGAAGATTAAAAAAGAACCAGTAAACACCATAATTGGCTACAACATATCTGTGTTGTATTACCACTCTTGCTGAATGTTAGGATCACCATATCTGCATGTGGCTCCTTCAATGCTCAGATATCAAAACCACAGTACACACTGAGTTCAGCAGAAGTTTCCTTTCTGTGTTGCTAAAAAGTATTAAAAATAATTTTAATAATACAAGTTTCTTGCCCTGCAAGAAAGCATGTTTACAGGACTTCATATATTCCCTATAGTGCAATCTTACAGCCTTAGATTTCACCTTAGATGAAATTTCAAAGCATGGAAACAAGCTAACAAATTGGAGCCCTAAAAAATCTACAAGCAAGAGGATAATTGCCTACATAAAGGTCCAAATAATGCTGCTTTTCAACTGACTAGACTGCTAAAGAAATAAACATTAAATGTTTCCACTGCTGAGAAATAAAAAGACAATTTACTCTGGCATACTGACAATTCATTTTATTTTCCAATTTACAAGACAGAGAAAAAAAGAGTGTAGAAGTAATGAGAAGAGAGGTCAGGCAGCCTTTTCCTTTCTCCTTCTCTCATTCTCTCTTCTTGCTTTCCCCAAAACACATTTTCTGTTGCAGAGTCTGCCTGCTACCAAAGCATTCCAGAAAGATAGTGCTTGTGATGGGCTGGCACATCATTTATTAACCTGTGACGAGATAAAAGTATGTCATACCATCTATCACAGTAGATGTATTTAGTGTGCTTATTTAGTAGCATATAAAAATATCACATTTAACCAATTCAGGTTAGTTCAAGTGTAACAGAAAATCTTTTTTCTTGAATGAAGATTTAAACAAAATGAAAAAAAAAAAAAGTTGGTTTTTTTTTTTTTTTTTGAAAGAGCATTTTATTCTAGAAGAAGGCTGATAAAAATATGTGTAATGTAAGTAATGTCCCCTTAGAATGTGTTAATCATAGTTATTGATTATGCATAGTGTTTTTCAGAGAGGTGTTTGCCATTTCCAGTCACACATTTGGCTTGTTGGAGAGGCCATTTTAACTCTTAAGTTTCCATGTCTGTGGAATGGACCCAGCCTGTGATTTCAAAAGACACCTCTAAAGGCTTGATGCCATTCAAAGGGAGAGGGGTTGTACCCTGTCCCTTTACCCTCTCTTCTTTTGCCTGCCACAAGGCTCAGCATCCTAGCTTGCACTGGTTTAATTCTCAATGTAAAATTCCAAAATCTGGGAAAGGAAGAGTTTGTTTCTTGCTGAGTATTTTTCCACTGCCTTTGAGAGTTAAATTGAGTGAGGGTCTAGACACAGTAAATGACAAGAGCATGAAAGAGCAGGAGCCTCTTTTCAGCAGCAGTGAGCTGTTAAATGAGCTCACTGCCACTCACCAAGTCATATCCTTGAGTTTTACAAGGGGACAGTATCCAGATAGCTAAGTACAGCCTCTTATTTGAGGAAACAGAAGTAATTATTCATATTGCACATTTGCTGGGTTAGGGAATAACTGTCTTGCCCTACAGATCTGTACAACTGAATTCCCTACTTCTTAATATGACTCATGCTGGACAAGCAACTTCATATGGTTATTCTCAGGAAACAAAGATATATGGATAACATTAATGACATGATGTCTGGATTCTTTAAGGGTCCTAAAGCTTCCAATCAGTGAAGGAGATCTTGCTGTCAGGGCTTAAAGCATCTGGAAGATGGTAATGCAAGTCACAGCTGGTAACTACTGACACAATAAGGAGGATGCTTTGGCTCACAACATTAGGCACTTTATTTTCTTATTTAACAAACTACTGCCACTTAAAAATTTCCTCATTAGAAATCAACAGGGAGAAGCTAGAAGAAGGCAGGAAGGTTCATGTTCCAATAAGCTAGACAGCTAACTGCAGATCTTAAGGCTTCTTAACTTACAGGCTTTCAATCTTCTTTAATGTAGAATTGCTTAACTCATCTACCACTAACTCATTTAGTTACTCCCTTTACCCTTGCAGGTCATTCACATATGCAAATACTAATTACTATTTTTCCTTCTTTCACAGACAAAAAAACCCAATCACACAACTCCCAAAACAAACAGCATGCCCCTCCCTCCTCCCAATAAACTCTGGAGAACTGTTGAATGCTTTTCACTTATTTCTCTCAGGGAGGGACACAAACTGCTTTGCATCCTGTTGCTAAGTAAAACACCTAGTTTATCAACTTGGTGTATGTTATTTTTCAGATTATTTATTGTGTTACTAAACTAATAAACACCCATTCTTTTTTATGAGTACTTCTGTCCCACCAAATCAGATCAATTAGTTAAACCCAGGAAGCTGATAAACCATAGAACTTGAAAATTAGAATATCACCTCAAAATAATTAATGTAATATTCACACACTCAGCTATTGCTAGAGCAAAAGAAGAGTAATTACATTGTCTTCATGTACTTTTCAGCTGAAATTCAATACCAGTTAAAATCAAGAAAAAAAGATTAAGAACTGCAGATGTCTTTGAAGATTCGTCTTATCTATCACTATTAATATTCCTTTTAATGGCACTTTTGTATTACTTTCCCTTTCTTGAAAGAACATATCAATAACCAACACTTTCACTGCATACATTTCATAACATAGGGATGCAATGTAATGCAATTAATAGTACAAGGGATATTAAAAATATTAATCAACAAAGTATGCAGCGGTTCTTTTTTGGGTATATCCAGTCTGGTTTTTTCTATGTATGTCATACACTCGGTGATATGAAAAGCTACACTGAATATTTGCAATCGCCAATATTCGCAAGCCTCTTTAGAAACCCACTATAGAGTTTCAAAAATAAGTATGTTACTAAAATGCAAAATGTAAAATCAAGATTTTTATACTGAGGATTTATCTGAAAGATCTTGTTTACCTCTTCATCTAATATATAGCTACATATTCAGTAATTCTTATTTATTCTTTTAGAGCTAATTTATGAATTAGAATATTAAAACTTAACCTATGCTTGTGGAATGGCACAAAACCAGGCAAATTCCATTTCAGATCAGGAAAGATTACCCTCTTTCTCCCAAAACCCAAACATGTATCAATCGTAATGGTCCTGTTTCAACACATACGGACGCTAGAGGGTGACAGCTACATGTAACGTAGCTGTAGATAACACTTCCTGCTCGAAACAAACTTTTATGACGGTAAAATGTTTGTAAGCCAAAATAAGTTTACAAATCCTTGAATAAGAGTGAGAAGAAATGCCGTATAAAATAGTTACATTCCACCACCAGGAGAAGGCTTTTTTTTTAATCTCAGAACCCAAAGACACAAAGGTAGCCCATTTTCTTTCTTTTTTTTTTTTTTTTTTGCAAAAGAAGGAAGAAAATGAAAACTGCCTGCAGCTCTGCAGTTCTAAGGTCGGTATTTCAGTGTAAGGCAATAAATACTTCAGCCTGCACCAACAACACACAGCACAGCTTTTTCCTGATTTCAGAGTTTTCTCACCTCTGTTTTATTGTTTGTGAACCTGCAAAATGAACTGTGTATTCTGGTCTAAGCAGTGGGAGAGATGTTGAACGATCTGCTGTATTGGATAATTCCCTTGAACTAATTTGGTCAGAAAAACTTAGTTCCTTTCATGTTTCAATGATCAAAGACAGAAACAGCAGATGACTTGTGCAGATTCAAGAGTTTCCCAGGTTCAGAGCTGCTGGCAAGTCCAAAACCAAATGCTGAAAACTTTTGCAAGAAAAAAACAACAACTTTAAAACTTTCAGATTGTCATCCATGTCTTGAGGTTTATTCAAAAGCACTGTTTATTTTTATGGGTACCAGCTCTTCCACTAATTTCCTAAAAAGCTGTATTTCCACTGAAAAAGAGAATGAAAGAAACGTTTGCAGTTATGTTACACCGTCAGCAAGAAAGTAGTCCAATGAGATGGCAAGTTTAAAAAGCTCACTTCAATCAGATTCTGCTTTTAAAGGAAACACCTGGATATGGCTTTGTTCTGCGTGATAAACAATATACACTTTGAACAGTTGCACACAACTTTCCTGATACCATTTGTCATAGAATCATAGAATAGTTTGGGTTGGAAGGGACCTTAAAGCTCATCCAGTTTCAAACCCCCTGCCATGGGCAGGGACGCGTTCCATTAGACCAGGTTGCTCAAAGCTTCTCCTTAATTTCTGTATTAACATATCTATTATTTTCCTTCTCACTTGAGACAGATTTTAACAACTATTTGCAAGGACTTCCTTAGTGTCATCCTTCATTCATCCTACTGAAAAATTAATCTTAAGTAAAAACAATTGACATTATACTTTTATCAAGATAGATAGATTATTAGTTTTTTTTAACACACTCTAAATTTATATCCCCTAATGCTCTTTCCATGGAAGTCAGAGAGATGAGTCTTGAAATATGTCTTTAATGTGAAGGGATTATAAACCGGTTTCAGAAGCTGAGGGCACATTCTGAAGGACATGTCCTGGAGGTAAGTATTTTATGAAGATGACAATTTAATTTTGGTTTATTAGTCCTCAAAAAGAAAACCATGGAGTTTTCCAAAACATACAGTAGGTGATACAAAGGCTTTTCAAGCACTTCCAGCATTCTGAGTCCATGGTGTTGGGTGTCCACACACAAATCTTGTTTGAGACTGCTAAGAAACAGAGCAGATAATGCAGCATGGATTGAGAACATCATGCCATATTGTGTCATGGCATAGTGTATCACTGCATGCAGGTGGCTGACTGCAAGTTTTTGTCCTGCTGAGACTAATGTAGGCTCCAGAAGGAGCCAAGCATCCCACAAATCTCTTTTCCAATGCCTCAGGCTTGTTAACAATCACAAATCCTAACTTAGATTAAGAAGAAAGGAAGAATAAAACCCTACAGGTATTATCCATTTAATTCTATCTTGCTGGAAAAAATGCTAAGATTCTTAAATGTCTCTCAGCAGAAGATAAAACTTATGGACAGACCCTGAAATTTTTAAACATACAATTTTGGATCAAGTGGTCTGAATGTGAATTGGCTCAGAGCATTAGATTTTTTTTTCCTGCAATTTGGGAGAAAGATGGAACTCAGAAAGTCTTGTTTTTATGTACCATAACTTCATGCTAGACCAGTGTTCCTCAACCTGTACTCTATATGGCATCATACAGTGCTCCTCAGGACCACTGCAGAAAAGCTGAAAATCTGACAGCAAGACAGGCAAGCGAAGAGTGATAAAGTTTTTAAACAATTCACACCTATTTGAAGTCTGCATACTTAATTTGTTTGGAAACAAGAAAGTGTCAAAATATTCCAACATCCTAGAGATGGCACACAGAAATAAATAAACAAGATGTATTTGCTGCCCCCTAAAAGTTGTTGTTTTATCCTAAAAAATAGCATGAAACAGTAGCATACTGCAAAAATATCAATTGATCTGATTGTAGTCATGTTGAATTGATTGGCATATGGCCAACATAATCAGTATTGTCTTTTTTTTTTGTATAGCACATCAACCGTTCTTGTTTGGTTGTTCAAAGTAGGGCTTGGGACTAGATAGGATCATCATACAAACACAGAAAGGAATAGCAGAACAAACCAGAAGCCTCCATACAAGCAATTTTTGTCTTTGGAGGTTAATAAATTAAGTGGATCTCCCATATTTGGGTATTTTGAAATGGCACACAGCCCTAACTCCACGCCTTCCAAAAGCTGTTTCAAATCATTTAGGTTAATCTAAATCTTGGGGGGGGGGGGAGCGGGAGGGAAGCCTCAAGAGTATTGTTTCCTAATGTGATATGTGTCAGGAAAAAATAAAGGGATAATAAGGGGGACAACGATACAGAAGGGACAGAAATTGCACAGGCAGTCAAAACTGAGAGCTTTTCTTCATTTCTGGTTCTCTTCTGCTTATAGTATCCTAAGTACAAGTACAGGAAAAGCTTTATTTACACCTAAACATTAAAAAGCATTAGTACCACTGAGAAGTCTTTCAAGGCAATGATTCTTTTTGGTGTCTTAGGTAAGTCAGAAAGAAGCAAAAGCGCATATATTGCAAGTCCAGCAGAAGAGGTTTTAAGATCTACTAAAATTTTGTCAGTAGAGAAAAATACAGGCTAAAATCCAGGTTGGTTTCTGGGCCGCAGACGCACACTGCTGGGTTATGGTGAGCTTCTTGTCAACTAACACCCCCAAGACCTTCTCATCAGGGCTGGTTTCAATCTATTCTCCCCCAAACAGGAGTCTCTCATGGGAAGATGACTAGAAAAAAAATGGGCACATATGTTACTGTGGTCTTTTTATGTTTTAAGAATGAAGAAGTCTCCAGAGGAAGTGCCAAGTTTAAATGATAGGTTTTTTATGTGGTGAAGACTACCTGAAAGCAGATTTCACTATCACATTCAGAATCTTGGCCATATACAAGATTGTTGCAGAGTAGTTACATGATCAGCACTACCAACACAGCATCCCACAGTGCTGCTTAAAAAGCTAAAGAAAATTAAGACTGACTATTTTTAATGCTATTATCGGGATCATACTTGTAGTGACTGCCTCTCAGGAATAGAGGAGTAGCATGTTTCATACAGCAAAATGAGTCAATGCTTGTAAGGAAAAGGGCACCACACATATCAGCATAATAAATACCCCTTATAAATACCTATTATGAGGATTAGTATATGCAGAAGTCTTTACATGGCAGGTGAAGTGATTCTACCCCACTCTTTCCTGAGCATACCATATCATGTCCTCTGCAGCCTGGACTCTTGGCTCCTATATGAACCTCTAGACACCAGGGATGACAGGTGCTTGGGATGTTTTCTTGGAGATATCCTGATGGCCTTCTGTCAGAAGGTAGGTTTTCTTCTGGTTAGTTGAGAAAATAGCCTTGAGAGCTGAAAGTGTGTGTGTGAAAAGAAGTGAATCCTGCCATTCCCCTGTCCGGTTTTTAGCCTGATTTGACTTTGATCAGTTAGCTCCCATTTAGCTAGATCTCAGCTAGCTCCTCAGTTTGGATTAGATGACCTCTGGAAGTCCTTTCCAACTGAACTTCTTCAATGTTTCTTTGATTCTCTGTCTCATGCAGTATCAGCAAAAGGTTCACTCATCCACAGCCCCACAGTTCACAGCCCAGTTACACAGATAGATTCAAATTTGTTTTCTTTGAATTACATGTTGGGTGTAATGCTGCCACTTTCAGGACTCAAGATATGATGCATCAGTGTTTCAGAACAGCAAGTAATTAAATGTTAAGTGCACACAAATGAGAAGGATCAGGTTTTGCAAATAACAAAATGCAGTAGCTCTAACAAGAGCAATGTTGGATAGTTACATGTTCCGGACTGTTGTTGGCAAAGCCATTACATGCCATCCAACTTATCTGTAGTGGATGGAAGTACAAGCACTGTGTGACACATCACCTAGCTAACCAATCAGGAAGAAAGAACTTTTTTTTTGTGAGGCAGAGGTGATTACTCAGATTCATAATAGTACCAAATGAAATTCACTGAAAGCCTGATCTTCCATAACTATTGAGCATAGTGGGGTACAATATAGATAAGGAAACTTGAACCTGAGGTGTGGTTAGGATTTTAGAGTGAGTCAGAATGTTGTAAACTGTATAGGCATACATCTTGGTTTTGCTGAGATTGCTAATAATTAGCATTGAGCCTTTCTTTACCTCCAGGTCCATGAGGTACAAAGAAAAGAGGTACAAAGCTTTGGGATGCCTCTGAGTATGTGAGGAGAGCCTGAAGCAGATGTGAAGGGGAAAGAATATAAAGGCTTTTTATGGTGTGTTCAGTCCACCAACACTGTCTCAGAAAATTGGGATTTGAAATATAATCTCACTGTTTTTAAACATTAAAATATTAAAGCTCATGTGGAGTATGACTTAAAACCTCTTGGATTGCTCACTTTTTACGTTGTATAGGTCTACTGTGCTGACCGCTACTTTGTATTTGTTCGTGTTTCTAAGCAACAGACAGCACTGAATTCTCTTATCTTCTGTGTGCCAGTTGTGTTGCAAATCATTTGCCAAAGGCTGGGGTCTATTTCAGTAGGATGAACCTCTTGATATTAAATCTGACCTATCAGAATCCTTACCGATAGCTTTCAATACTCATTTCAGAGTTTAATTTTTCCACTGGAAAAATCATGGCTTTTGTATGTTTTTTTCTATCAACAAAAGTGGTAAGCAATGACACTTCCCCCTGATTGATTTATTGCATGGACATATCACAAAACCAGTTCTATCTAATTTTGCCGTTGCAGCACCTTGTCCCTGCCCATAGCAGGGGGGTTGGAACTAGATGATCTTAAGGTCCTTTCCAACCCTATCTATTCTATGGTTGTGTGGTTCAGTCATTTGTGCTATATTTTAATATTTTCAAATCCATACTTAGTAAAGAATGTTTACTTAACTCCAGTAAATATTTAACTCCATTACTCTAGAAATAAATTTAGAAGTCGTTTTTTCACCTCATGCCTCCTATCTACTGTAGAAAGCAATATGAGGTATGGAACAGATTGACAGCAGGAGGATGTCAGGAGAAATGGTAATTTTCACTGGGATCACAGAGCTTTCAGGGCAAATTGGTTCATCCAGTACAGAACAGCTTGGATTAAGTTTCCTTGGTTTCTGTGTAGGAAATCAAGCTCTCTGGCATTAGTGACTACCATATCTTCAAAAAAACATGGCACAGTAAAGCAAAATCGATACAAAGACAGCTTGAAAAAAGTGAGGCTGTTCAGCTTGGAGAAGAGAAGGCTTCCAGTGTCTGAAGGGGGCCTACAAGGTTGCCAGAGGGGGACTCTTCATTAGGGACTGTAGCAACAGGATATGGATAATGGGTTCAAATTCAAGTAGGGGAGATTTAGGTTAGATATAAAGAAGAAATTCTTCATTGTGAGAGTGGTGAGGCATTGGAACAGACTGCCTAAGGAAGTTGTGGCTACTCCATCCCTTGAAGTGTTGTAGGCCAGGTTGGACAGGGCTTAGAACAACCTGGTCTAATGTGAGGTGTTCCTGCCCGTGGCAGGGGAGTTGGAACTAGATGATCTTGAGGTCCTTTCCAACTTAATTGTTCTAAGATTTTATGATCTCTTGATTTTTTGCATCAAAAGAATAATATTATAATTACATGCTATATATCATCATATATGTAAAGTTTAAATTATAGTGTTGTTATAATGACAACCTCTCTTTATGTATTTTGATGAAATATGGACCCTTCTGTTTTGAGGATGGAACTGTTAGCTTATAAAGTCAATAGGAATTCTGTCACTGACTGCATTGGGGATAGAACTATAGCTTTTAAAGATTGACTCAGGAGATCTTCTACAATGTCTGTTGCAGCAGTACACTATTTTTTTTTTAACTTTGATTTGAGAGCAGAAATAGAAGCTTCTCAGAAGTCTTGTATGGAGAGTCTTCTCTAAATGTACTAAATAAATGATTCTCTAAATCACTTGCCAGAGCAGTGTGATTCCACCAAAGTGATACAATTTATTGCCAAACTTCTCAGTATGATATACTATTAAAACGTTTCTATAAAGACACGTTAGCAGAACAAATTGACTTATTAAAAAATGTATGCAGTAAGTTGACACCTTTTGGAAAGTACACACAAAAATCTGCAAACAACAGCACTCCAAAGAGTAACAATTTAAGGCACATGATTATATTGCAACATTTGTTACATAAATCTCTGGCTAGACCATATATTTATAAAACATAATTTCATATATTTCAATAACTACCTTCACAGCTCAGACAGTTCAGAATTCATCTGAATGCAGGTAACACTTCTTTCTTTTAACATTGCTAGGTCATAGTGCAGCATAATAAATGTTGTCAAAACGAATCTTGTCCATGGGGTTTAATGTATAGAAAAGATATAAAATATTTCTGCATCTCATCTTTTTACAAGAAGGTAGACCATAGTTACTTGTTCAATAAATAGCCACTGTGGAATTTCCAACTTGCCTTTCTTTGACAGAGTATGTCACAAAAATATTTAAAGATAGAGTTTTTGGCCAGGGAGGGAAAAACTAAACTGGCCTCACCAGAGGTGAACTGATTTCCCAACTATCATTCTGGTCTAATTCACGTGGTAAAAAGGAAGCCGATACATAGAGCCAGACCCTCAGCAGATCTAAATTTATGTTGCAGTGATGGAAATTAGTGGGCTTCACTGATTGAAGTGGGAAGAAGCAACCAAACACTTGCACCCATAGGACACATACTGATAATTGAAACTATATAGAAAGACTATGGAAAAGAAAAGGTTAGAGACATGAAGAACTCTTATAACCTGCTTTTTGTATATACCTCGTAGACACTGGGAGCAATTGCCTTGGAAACAAAGGAATTTTAATCCACTGTATTCAAGCTAAGACTATGTTCTCAATATAGAAAATGGGGACATGAGGCTTTTTTTTCCGTTACATTTCAGTTTTGAGAATCTTTGCCAAACAAAACTTTGCTGTAGAGACAATTATACTAGAAACATCTTCCAGAGGCATACAAGCCTCAGAAATGATGCAAACTATTCCAGGGAGAGGTCTCTTTGCTATCAGAATTGCCTATTTTATCCTTCATCTGTTCAACTCTTGTGACAATTTCTAAGGCCTTTGAAAGTAAATGGAGAATTAAGCCCTTTGTATATAGTGTCTTTCCCTTTCCTCTGTTGCTAAAAATGGTATGTTTCTTTGTTTTGTAAAACTACAGCCTAAATCCCTCTCAAAAGCGTAGAGTCCTGCTGACTTTTCACAGACTGCAGTGTTTGTAAACACTGTCCTGTCAATGGATCCTCTTTTGTTTAGCATAAAAACATGCAAGAGCATTAAAATGTTTTATCCTGTGATTTTCAAAATTGCTTACTGTGGTGTGTGTGTGCAACACTTGTCTGGTGAAAATTCCTATCTGATAATGGTGGCTAACAAATGCTTTCCTGAGGTAGCCTGTATACAAATAGATTAGGAATGCTTCAACAATCACGCAGAATACAGAGTCTTCAGTGTGGTTCTTCTTCTGACTGCAATCCAGCAATGACCTCTGTACAGCAGCAATACGAGATTAAACTTTTATTTCAAAGCCTATATATGATGGACATCTTGCCAACTTCGGTGTTGGTGCTTCAGCATTTTGCTATGAGACTGGAGGTTAGATTTTGGCACATTGCACTTGAACTGTGCTAGTTAGGGGGATCAGTCATAGTCCTGTTATATATCTATGCCAATGACTGAAATACTTGTTCCAATTACAATATCTGGAACAGCATTAATATAGTCTACTTCACCAAAATAGTATGTTCATATGTACTCAGTTCACAAAAATTGTATTTACATTATTTATTTACAAAATTAGCATCCCTACTGATGACAGTCTTATGTCTTATGACCCTCGCTAACAAGACTAGAACTGTGCGATGAAGCTTTCCATTTTAGGAACACTGATTCGGCACTGATTTGCCTGCAAACAGGCAGCTGCTTGTGTGTTGATATCAAAAGAACCAGGACTCTGAATCTAGTCTCTAAAGGCATATGTTATGTATCTATTTAGATTTGTACATGGCATTTTCCATCACATATCTGCAATTTGCACTAGCCTAACAAGTAGTTTTAGCAAAGAGGACAAAGATAGGAGAAAGACGTGGGCATGAATTTTCACACATTGCTTCACTCTTTTTGGGTGTCTGGGTAAATCTTAAATTTGACATTTGATACAGAATCACTTAAAACATGTACAAAATCCGGATAGGTAGAGTGAAACTACCACTAATTCCTATGATAAAGTAAAATTTACCAGGTAAAACCTCTGTTGGATCTAGTCTCAAGCAATTTAGATTCCCTGAAGGTGTCTCAGTTCATTTACCAATGGTTTATACTGATGTCAAATAAATAGAAATAAGGTGCACATTAGGATCACAGAAGCAGCTAAGCACTCTTCTATTCGTGTCACTGAATCTTTGCAACTTAACACTACGGAAGACTTCAAGCCAAAAATTCATGATTGAGATCATCCAAGGCGAAATGCAGATATGCCTAAGGATACTGTCATGTAGTATTATACGTCCACAAGAAGTCTCAGTTTTCACTTTTATTTAGTCTTCATCTGAGTTGGCTTTCACTGATGTCTCCACTGTCTTCAAGGAGATGCAGATCAAATCCATACACAATAGATGGCTAGTGCAATTTTAATTACTGTCATTTAACAGAAAATTTGGGACAAAAAAGAATTTCCTAACACAAACAGATATATATATATATACAGTAGCCAAACTAACTCTGTACCATCAACAGCCTGAGTCTTTGTGGCACTTAGACCATGTGGCAAAACAAAGGATAGGATCTGAGAGACCATTATCCTGATCAGCTATTGAAAATGATACATAAATTAACAATAAAATCCAAGAGTATTTGGAAGGTGTCTTCCAAAGCAGCAGTAAAAAAGACAAAGATTTACACTTCTGTCTGAGTGAGGCTATTTAAAACACAGCAGCATAATTAAGAATATGAGATGTGTTGCCTCTGACCACACAAACTAAAATTCTGAGCTAATTCTGGACGTTCTTTCATTCTAGTGCTACTGAGTAGAGGAAATGAAGGTGAAGGAAGGAAATAGCCTTCCTGGAGCCCTTGCCAGGACTTTCCTCTCCCTGGAAAATTTTCCACCAGAGTCAATATCCCACAATTACTCAGTGACACAAATGTTCAAGAGTATGATAATATTTTTCTTTAGCTTGCACTTATAAAAGGCACTGATCCATTTCAATCACAGTAGACTTTAAAACATAATTTAAAAGCAGACAAGAGGCTAACCATTGGCTTCTCCTACATTGATTTCATACATCACAAATATTTAATTCCTTTACTGAAGCTTCAAATGCAGCCTATTTCTTTAAACGTATTTATGGCATAATGGTATAAGAAACCATTCCCATGTAAAAACCCGAGGATTTACCATTTTAAAAGATTCTTGATTTAGCCTTTCAAAAATAATATTGATCTTTTGTAACAGTCTGCAAGAACAAAATAACAAGGAGGCATATTTCCCTTTCATTATGAATGAGAACTTAAAAATGTAAGTGCAGCAGAAAAGCTCCAGTGTTTCTGACATCATAGGACTCCCTTTCCATTTGAAACTGTTCTAGAGCAGACCTCATGAAAGTTGCTTTCTATTTTTTACAGAAGCCCTTGTTTAAGTTATTCTCTCTCATCTTGTCCTTTCAACGAGAAGGTTGGCTCACAACTGTGTTTCTTCTTGTTCCAAAGAATGTGGAGGGACATGGCAAGATGCTGGAAGAGATGCTAGCTTCTGAAGCTTAGGGTGTTGCAGAGGTTTTGGCCTGTGAAAAGAACGTCGGCTTTGTACACGTCTGGCAGCAGATCTGTAGTTTCCTTGTGTGTCAAGCAACAATTTCTTCTCTTGGGGCTCCTTCATAAAAGAGTCCTCCAGCCCTTCAAACATAAGTAAGGAATTATCTTCTTGTGAATTCTGTGATTTGTAGTTAACCTCAGAACAATAACCTGAGTTTACTGTCTCTTTGTTATTTGTATCTGTACCTGAATCCCAGAAGAGATCAGGTACATTTGGGTCACAAGAGGCTATATACTCAGAGACAGTAGAAAGAGATACATTCCCTCTGTTTTCCAGTGAAGAATAGTTTTGTGTCCAAGGCATCTCAAGACATGATGGGAAGAAGTGTAGGGGATTCACTGAAACACCTTCAGTTTGGTTTAGTTGATCATCTGAAGAGTATTCTGTCATTTCAACATCATGGTTGATATCACCTAGAGAACATAAATACAAACATTTGCAATACACACTTTCTATTTCCAGGATGCTGACTAGTTTTCCTTTGCTTTTTGCTATTTTTATGAAAGTCTTATGAAAGTGAGTTGTTTAATTTTATTTTCTTTTTTCCTTTTTTTTTTTTTCCTGGGGAACTGTACCCTGTCCCAATTTCTACTGTTGACAACTTGAAGTGAATTTATTAAACTTCTCATCCTTGCTGAATATCAGGCAAAACTGTATTTTTGATGAACAACTGCCTATTTCAGGCATTTGGGGCATGAGGCCATCATCTAGTCATTAGGGTGTATATCTTGAAACATGTAGTCCTGATGCTCAGCAAGGAAATATTTCAGAAACTTTTGGAAACAAAACAAAACAAAACAAAACTGTGCTCTTACAATCAAGTAGCCAAGTATATCACCAGGGAGTCAGTTCCTTACTGCCCAGAACTTATGATACATTTTTTGGAGAGAAACTTCAGATTTCCACCCTTGGCTTCCAGCTTATATTGTTTTTCAAAACCTTTTAATTGAAATTTCAGTATCAATCTCCTGTTAGGAGAATGTTCTTTACTGTAAGGGTGGTGAGGCACTGGAATGGGTTGCCCAGGGAAGTTGTGAATGCTCCATCGCTGGCGGTGT
>JASSUY010043796.1:0-24701 GCA_032466535.1 Forpus xanthops | reverse complement strand
GGTGAGATTCAGGTTTATTTGGCTGTGACCTTTTTCTGCCAGCCACTCTTTCGCACAGCTATCCACGCTTCCCACAATACATGCCTTCACATTGCTGCTACTTTCAGGGTTTTAACTAAAGGATTAAAATAAAGTTACCTTCTCTATAAATAGATGTTACAGACTGCTTTGTGGTGCTAACAGTTTTCACAATCATGAAGAAAGCTGAAGAAAATATTAATGCTTATCTTGGGAAAACACATTTTTGTTTCACTAATATTAATTCCTTTATCCTCTTTTTTCTGTGAACAAACATACTTTGGCTACTGCTTACCAGACACTTGAATCTTCATCTATCAGGTTGTCGTAGAAGTCCGTCCTTCACAAGCCACTCATATGAACACTGATACATCTTTAAACCTTTGTGGAGGTTCTCCATATAGCAATCATCTTTTTGGCTTTTCATATTTTCACTTAGTTTTTCAAGCTTCTTCTAAAATTTTTGATTTATTGATCAGACTTTTGTATCTCCTGGTTTTCTCAATTTCCACAGAATTCATATTCTGGCCTATTAGTGGTTGGAAGTAGTACCTTTAAGGATCAAAGCATTTGTGTTGTGACAGCTATTTCTGCTAAATAAGGGCAATGTACAAGACCAAACTCTTTGCTATGCTTTAGAACTACATGAAACAAGTTCATTCAGAAGGAAATAGCCATGCTAGCCCAGAGTTTTGCTCATAAGTGTTTCTGAGTAGCTAAATAGTTGCTATTGCAACACCTTTGGACTCTCATAAGGATTTTGATCTCTGAGGGACCCTCCTTATCTCCCAACCTACCCAGGACAACAATAACTGCAGTTTGCAATTCATCTATTAGAGTGCGGTTCTTCATCTATACTGCACTGTTGCGTATGCAGGAGGGATTATGCAATGAACAATGAAATATGTGGGTAGCTTGTTCTGCGCTGAAGTACTGTGTGCAGTCCTCTGCATAGTCACCACATGGCATGGTATTCATCCATTATCCTATATTCCCTGTATTTTCAAAAGTACCAAAGTGATCTGATGATTATTTTAGAAGCCTGGACATGACTTTGGGAGTGAGATTTATCACATCTGTATTTGCCACAAGAGGTTTACTACTACTGACATCATTGTCCAGAGTAAAGGACAAAAAAAGAGTAAGGGACATAAAAAGAGGCAGTTCTGTGGCATGGTTCACTGTACTGTAAGGGAGCTATGTGAAATAGGCCAGATGAACCTAGAATTATTTGTCCCATTTATTAAAACAGAAATGTTAGGTCACTTCCTCAGAGATTATTCTGTAGCTACCTAATATGCAGCAAGACAAACATCCTCAGACTGGGTTAGTTATGATATCTATGACTTTGGAAAGGTATTCTTTGCTGCATGTGGCAAATGTTATCAGAAAAATGCATGTTCAGTTATTTCATAAATTCTTTTTTCCTCTTTTTTCTTTGCCTCTAGAGTTTGAACTTAACTTCATTTATATAGTTTTAGTGGGGTTTTTTTTCTTACTTTTCCTATTTTGATAACTCTTTTTGCTCATTGCACTAGTCTGTTTTAATTAGAGTAGATATAAGCCATACAGAGAAATTCTGAAAGTAGTCCATCAGCATTGCATGGTTTAGACATGTGTTAAGGTGCTTACTTTAGCTAACTTAATTCTATTAATTTTAATTCAAAGTATCTTGTACTTTCACTATTTTTTTTTTTTTTTGTATTATAACATAAAGTCCTCGATTCTACTTAATCTTGTTTCAGCCCTATTGCTAATGTGATTGTGATCAATATTATACTAATCCCATATGATGATTTCTGGCATCCATTCTTTCCTTTAAAGTAAACCTGGACTGTTTTTAACTAAGTTTCCTGAGCAATATGCCACATAGGTCAACACCTTAATTCTATCTCATATACTCAGAGAAATAATTTAAATGCTCCATTTTAGATTTTTCAATGTCCCTGACATTCCATACATATATTATCCATACATACATTCTGTAAAAGCATCATGGTTGAGTGCTAAAAAAGAACTGAGTTAATTTTATGATCACTATGAATGTTTGTAGCTATGCATGCTAAAAAAAAGCAAGGGTAACCCAAATATTATGCAGGGGGAGTGGGGGGGGTGGCTGCTTTTTTTTTTTTTTAATCAGGGGAGATTGGTTATTATTGTTCATTGCTGTGTGGAGACCTCATAGCAGCCTACCAATATCTGAAGCGGGCTTATAGGGATGCAGGGGAGGGACTCTTCATGAGGGACTGTACTGGAAGGACAAGTGGTAATGGGTGAAAACTTAAACAGGGGAAGTTTAGATTTGATCTGAGGAAGAAATGCTTTACTGTAAGGGTAGTGAGGCGCTGGAATGGGTTGCCCAGGGAAGTTGTGAATAACTCATCCCGGACAGCTGTGTGGTTCGGTTGATCCATTGGAGGGAAGGAATGCCATCCAGAGAGACCTTGACATGCTTGTGAGATGGGCTGATGCCAAACTCATGAAGTTTAACCATGCCAAGTGCAAGGTCCTACACCTGGGTCGGAACAATCCCAGGCACAACTACAGGTTGGGCAGAGAAGAGATTCAGGGCAGCCCTGCAGAGAAGGACTTGGAGGTGTTGGTTGATGAGAGAATGAACATGAGCCGGCAATGTCTTCTTGAAGCCCAAAAAGCTGACCACATCCTGGGCTGCACCAAAATGAGTGCCACCAGCAGAATGAGCGAGATGATCCTGCCCCTCTACTCTGCTCTCATGAGACCTCACTTGGAATATTGTGTGCAGTTCTGGGGTCCTCAACATAAAAAGGACATGGAACTGTCGGAAGAAATGCAGAGGAGGACCACGAGGATGATCAGGGGACTGGAGCATCTCCCATTTGAAGATAAGCTGAGAAAGTTGGGGCTGTTCATGCCTGACCTCATGCTCACCAACAGGGAAGGGCCGGTTGGAAACATGACGCACCAGGGCAGCCTTGGTTGCAATGATCATGAGATAATCAAATTTGAGATCCTCAGCAGAGTGAGAAGAGCATGCTTACTGCACTGGACTTCAAGAGAACAGATTTTGGCCTCTTCAGGAGCCTGCTTGGTAAGGTTCCATGGGACAAAGCCCTAGAGAGCAGGGGGTCCCAAACCTGTTGGTTGATATTCAAGGGTCACCTACTGCAAGCTCAGGAGTGTTGCATCCCAACTAAAAAGAAGTGCAGCAGGAAGACCTGGAGACCTCCTTGGATGGATAAGGAGCTGCTGAGGAAAACTTGAAGGAAAAAAGAGGGTTATAAAAGGTGGAAGCAAAAACAGGCAGCCTGGGAAGAGTGCAGGGATGTTGTCCAGGAAGCTAGGGACCAAGTTAGGAAAGCTAAGGCTTAGTTAGAATTAAATTAGTCTGTGGATGTTAAAGATAACAGGAAGGGATTCTATAGACACATAGCGAATAAAAGACAGACTAGGGACAACATGGGCCCCCTCCAGAAGCTGTCAGGAGGGCTGGCTACCCTGGATTTGGAGAAGGCTGAGATTCTTAATGACTTCTTTGCCTCAGTCTTCGCTGGCAAATGTTCTGACAATACTACCCAAGTCTTGGAAGTCAGAGGCAAGGACTGTGAGAATGAAAACCACTGTAGGAGAGGATATGGTTCAAGACCAACTGTTGTGATTTAAGCTCAAGCAGTCCTCTCTCTCACTTCCTCTTCTTTCTTCCCTAGTCCTGGGGGAATGGGGAGGATAATCGAAAGAATGCAACTCCCACAGGTTGAGATAAGAACAGTTTAGCAAATATGGTATAGTACAAATTATTACTGCTACCACCAATAATAATAATGAGAAGAGAAATACTAGGAAAGAGTACGGCAGCTCGCCAACTATACCCAGCCCAACCAAGCACTGCACAACACTCCCTTCTGGGTCTCTGCTCTCCATTTTTGCATCCTGGCCATGATGTGCTGTGATATGGAGTACCTCATTGGTCAGTTTGGGACAGGTGCCCAATCTCTGCTTCCTCCTGGCTATCTCCCATATTCCCTTCCTCCCTGGCAGAGCATTCTAAGACATAACTATAAACACTGGTGTTATCAGCACTGTTCCCAAGCCGAAAGTCAAAAACACAGTGCTGCACCAGCTACTAAGGAGGAGAAAAATGACTGCTATTGCTGAACCCATGACACTGAGTTATTTAAATCCTTCTGCATAGAACAACCTTGCCAGGTTTCTGTGTCTTTGGGGAACAATTTTGCAACTGAAAGATGAATAAATTATATGTCTGAAGGCTGTGAAAGAGTAGAAATTTACTTGTCATGTGTCAAAGGTAGTAAGAGGACTGTTTCATAAATCATCTCATTTGTAGTTATACCATTGAAGAGACCTACCTGTTTTTTCCAAGAATGACTCCTGTTAGCAACCTAGAAAATATGCCATCTGAATGAGAAATAGGAAAAGGAAAAAGGAAGTGATTAGAAATGACAGTACCCACAGCCTATACCTATATTTCCCTGCTGATTCATGTTACAGGACAATTTAGGTATCTTGTCTTTCAAGTAAAAAAACTCTTGGCCCATCTTCTAGTCCTTGTCTAGTTATTGTATCTCTGTGGGGGAAAAAAAAAAGGAAGTGTGTTTATGAAAACATAAGACGTACGAAGGAGAGGATTCAGTACTAGCCACAATATCATTAAATTATAAAGTTATAGCAAGGACTTGCATGTACATCTGAAACTGGGAAAACAGCAACAGCATGATTTTTTTGGTCATACACATTAAAAAGATAGCTACATAGGTAGACAGATAATATAAATGTTACCCTATACAATATACAGCTAGCTTCAGTAGAGAAAGGAGAAAAAATCCCAACCAACCAAACTGCAACCATCCTCTCCCTTTAATATTAGAGACATATGATCACCTATGAGTTTGGATTATTCAGTTTTTATTACAGAACTGGTTCATATCCTTCATATGACTGAATCTAACAAAAAGAATTACCATTCCAGAGTGAGCATATTTTCAAATGTGATTGTTAAACAAAGGGTAGAGGTTTGGGTTCAGTGTGCTTGTGATATTTTATATGCTTTCCTCAGTTCATTTTTTTGTCATTGTTGTAATCACAAAATTCTCAAGAAAATCACTTTCTGTTTTAGAAATTCAACACCAGTGTTACCTACTTTGAAACTGAAAAGTGTAACTTCAGAGATTATGACAAATAAGCGGTACATAAGAATTCTGAAGTTAAAACAATGAGGATAGAGTTTTCCTTTTAATTTTATACTCCAGTTAAATCAGGTAGCTGACAAAAGATCTAGAATAATTTATCACTTTGTAAAGAAAAAAGAACTAAAGGCTTTTAGTCATATTCATTCTTCATAAGTTCAGGAAATGTACTACATGCAAGACTGATTTGAATAAACATGGATATCTACAACGCTGGCACCTGCATCTGTTACAATGTCTTTAAATAACAGAAACACAGGCAATTCTTGATTGAAATTAATCTTGATTGAAATTACTAATATTGAGGCAGAAAAAACATTTTGTGCTTAAACCAGTGATCACCATGGTGAACACTGTGGGGATATATGAGTTTAACCTACCATATTCAACCTGAGCTTAATTGGAAAATGATTTTAATTTTTTTATGATGACAAATTTGTCATTTCTAATGTTGTTTGAGATTTTTCAAAAGCTAAATACACTGTGTTGCTGTGGATGTAATTTAAACAAATTTCACATGTTAAAATTAAATAGTGAAGTCAAATATAAAATTTTATTTCCCCTCTCAGGTTAGTGTATCAGCACATGGAACATATGATGAATACTGCTACCCCTCACCCCCCATGTGTTTACTGCTTATTTTTTCCCTTCATTATCTGTATATTTTATTCAACACAAATCTGTACTGAAATCTTTGTTGGTCATGAGGCTTTTTTTTTTCCATATACCTACTCATCACCTTAACATCCTTAATAAGCAGTCCTGATAATGCATAAAAATAATACAAATAAATACTAAGGAGTATACTTAGTCCTTTACGGTCTGAAATCAGAAATTTGTCTCATTAAATACAGCTGTAGAAGTAATAATGTATTGTCTGAATATTCTCATCGCATAAAAAAGAGGCAAACAACTTCCATTAAGACCTAAAGAATTCACTGTCATTGTTTAACAATGTTGCATGACCCAGAACTGAGGTTAGAATCAAAATGGGAATGCTACTTGAGATTTGACATCTGAAGTTGTTTATTCATTTTTCATTCACATGCAAGGCAGAGATATTGTGTTTCTAACACTTTAAATTACACTTCAGATACTGCTAACCTCAAGGTAAGAAGTACAAACACTAGCTGAACTACAAACTGAAAGCAAGAGGCTTGATATAGATTCCTTAGTTTAATTTCTTAGGATACTCATCTTTCTTCAGTTCACTGCTTACTGAGAACATGTTGCAGAGGCTTAAAGTATGCTTTTGATTGACTTTGGATTTTAAAAATTTAATGAGGGTTGAAAGAGACATTGGCTTTTCCTGACACCAAAAGACTTATCAAGCAGTGAGCCCTAAAAAAATTATAGAATTGAGTCATTTCCTACCCTTCCTTTTGCACCTCGATCATTGTGCCAAAATAAAAGAATGATTCATGGGGCCAGTGAGAGAGAAATTAATCAAAAAAAGCACTGACCCTGAAACTCAGACCCCAGTAACCCCTACATACAGTGAAAGGAAAAAGGAATCCTAGAACACAGAATGCAGCTTTTTACTGGGGCACTTGCTTCCACGCTTCTAATAAAAAAGCCATCAAACAAAATGTGTGAACAATACCAAAAGCAGGCATAAAACAATTCAGAAAGAAGAATGAAGAATAGCTAAAAATAGCTCATTTTCCAGTTGATTGCTTTAACCACTGTACTATTATATAAAAGATTCAAGACAGTACATCTTTACTTTGCCCATATAACTTAGTTATTGCACCTGTTTTGCATCATAGTGAGTCCAATTATTACTACATACATTAATAATGTTTATAGAATGCCTATTTCTTCTCAGAAGATTCAAATGCAAAAATGCTCAGCTTGTGAATGCCACAAGTGTCAAAGAAAATAAACCTTGATAAGTGTGATCATGGTGGTGACACCTCTGAATTTCTGATTGTTACTTATGTTTCCTTCAACAAAAACATAGGCACCTACGAAGTGAAAGCTGCACAGACATTTGGTGCATATCTGCATTAGAATGATGCTCACCTTCAGAAGATTGAGGGAAATTCTGTGTAATTTTAAGAAAAACTAGGTGACAATTACGTAAGTACATATCCATACAATTACAAAAGTATAAAGCCATCAAGCTGAATAGTGTAACTAATACATTAATTAATTTTTCTGTTGGCACATTCCAGGCTCTTTGAACATTATAGCCAGCAAGCGTTCAGCTACTCATTCTTACCAAAGGTTGGATTTACCATAAACCAAAAACAAATCAATCATTCCTTAGCCCACCAGTTTTCTTATTGTCCCTTTGAGTTCATTTTGCAAAGGGCTATGGAAATTAAGTCTTTATATGGCGGCTTTCATTCCTGAGAAACACCATGATCTGTAGTGGACAACATTGCAGAAGTACATGAAACTACTTCTTGCCTTTTTCAAGTAAGTAGTAAATGCAAGGGGAAAGCCCTGAAAGAATGAGCATAGCTTTTTGCTTCTCTGTCACACACTAAACCATCCACAACAACTGTGTCAAAATAAAATCCTTGGTCTGCTTTCAAAACCTGCCCAGTTAAGCCTTGTGTTACAGTAAGCTGCTGTAAAATTACACTGTAACCTTCGTTATGCAGACACTTCATTTCAGTATGACTGATTCCACAGTGGGAATTCCACCGACACCCACAATATGAACAGAAATTATTCCTTAAGCAGAAAGCTTATAAACCTTTCTATGTATGATTTTAAAAGATCTTTAATAAAATAGTATTAGGTTGTCTTTATGTCTTAAAAATATCAGCAACATGGTAGCTGTTCAGTGCCAAGTAAAACAAAAAAAAAAACAAATTCAAGAGCCAGCCACTGACATATCTGAGTGCATGTAGCTCATTACATTAACAATAGAGGGCAAAGTGCAAATGACAGATGGAACAGAAATTCTACTATGAAATAAGTTGGTATTTTCTACCCTGAGTTTTCCCTAAGCATCATATGAACATGCATGTACACATACGTGCAGCTTGTTCCATTAGAATAATATATCCTGTGGTACTTCTGCTAATTAGCATAATTATATAGAAATAACTGAAAAATGAAATGGAGTAGCAGTGGCCTGCCAAAACTATTGTACATTTTTGCTTGAATAAGTATCAAACTGGCTTTAAAAATTACAGACGAAGTAAAGAAAATGAAAGAAAAGCTGGGGGGAAAATCCCTCTAATTTAGAATCTCAGGATGTTAAAAAATACTCAGTTTGAGATGTATAATCATAGATTATTCAATATGATGTAAAGAGTGATGTTTTATGCTACTTTTTATAAGCATGTATAATACAATAAAAAACAATTTAGTGCATGTAATATTATATTAAAATACAATATATACATAATTGCAATATATTTATAATTGGAAAAAAAATAAAAAGAGAGAATATGTTTCTATTAGGCAAGACATCAGTTCCTAACTCATCTAGCATGAATAACTTCTACAACTACATCAGGCGACAAGCAGAAATGACTCTTAAATGCTTGGACTGAATTTCTGGCCTTGAGCTAGGCTGAAAGTAGATAGCTCCTGCAGAGGAGGAATCGAGCCTAAAAATCTATTGTTACAGAGGTGCCAGCTGAGGACAGAGGTAACAGAAACACTTTGTCAGCATGGCCACCTGAAGAAATTTCCATGAGGGCCCCCTTCTTTCCATTAGCATAAAACAATTCCCTGTAACTTGTTTTGATTCAAGGTTTTGTGCAGCCACATTGTAAACTGGCTTACTAAAATAATGTCAATTTAATAATTTTATGGAAAATACATTCAAATCCTATGCAGTTTAATTTAGCCTTGAATTTCACAATTTCCAGGTAAGGAGAACTAATGCAGAAATGTAGAAAAGATGATGTACCAATGATACAGTATGGATTTTGAACTAGGAGGAGAAAATCCATCAGAGCAATCAGAATTGATGAGCGAAATCCTCAATTTCTGTCTGTATGGTAGTTCCACCATCAATTATGTGGACCTGTAAATTATCTAGAATGGCCCTGTGAGTATAGCAGTGTTAGTGTGATCCACATAAAGCATAAACACTGTCATGTTTCTATTAATTCAGTCAAGCGCACAATTTTGAGTTCACATCCAAATGGTGCTTGCATATGGATTTTAAGATAACCATGGGAAACCAGTGCAAATCATCCTTAAATGTACAACTCAAGGTTCTATCTTCATTTTTTTTAACAAAGTTAAAACTGGTGAGTTAATTTCTAATAGACACTTTACATCATATAAAAAATATTGTTAATCCCTCAAAATTTAGACAGCTGAAGTGTAACGCTCTGTATCTAAGGTGTATCTGCTTATAAGTACAACTCAGCTCAACTGGAAATGTATGTTGGCAATGGGACAGAGGAAATGCAATATGTGTAGCTATTTACACTGTAGTCATCATAGCTAGATGAAGTATCCAGTCCTAGGAGTGCTAAATATTATTTAGGCTTAAGTAAAGGTATGTGGAAGAAGAGTGTCTGCTCCTTTAAGGAGCCTTAAAACCCTCATATTTAAGAAGCCATATTTAACTCTCACAGTAATCTCATTCTTTGTGTCATTTGTATGCACTGCAAGGGCTCAGTGCCAGCTGCTGCTGAGACCTGAGTGTGTGTGAATAGAATCTGGTGCCAGCTGCTGGAGTCAGACCAGGGGTGTGGGCTTCCCTGGACCCTAGCGTCAACTACAAGATCCAGTGAGGGTCTCAGCATCAGCTACTGGAGCCAGGGGAGCTTTACCCTTCAGCCATTAGGGCAGAAACAGAAACAGAGAACAGCTACTGGTGGGACTGAGTGGAGTGGGGTGAGTAACAGGCCCTGTGCCAGAGGCTAGAACAGGACCATGGGTCACCGTTTCTGTATGCCTGATGGCAGCTGCTGGGGTATACAAGATTAAATTCTCAGGTCAAAAAGAAAACCTAGTCAATTGCTGTTCCAAATAAAAACACTGAATACAATTTCATAAAAAAGCAGATTCCAAATAGCATGCCAGAAGCCAGTATCTTTACTAAAGATCTTTTCCTAATTTCCGGCTTAAATTCATGACTAGCTCATAAACTGCTTCTTATTTTACTATTATTGTCTTTCAGCTTGAATAGCTTTTTTTCCTCACTAGTTTTTACATTCCCCTAATAGACAAATACAGTATAGAGAATATAGTGAGTTCTTTATTTGTACTATATAAACATGGCTATGTATAGCATTTAATTTGCTATGTCAAGTTGATTTAGTCTTTGAATGTATTTTAACTTCTCATCAGAAGTGTAATTTCTGTATTTTCCAGATTTGAAAGTACCTTGCCTAAACAGAGGTGATCAGAACTAAAGACAATATTTCAAAGAGAACAAAAATTATATTTTCCTGTGCCTGTAAGAAATTTATGGGACTAAAGATTGCATCATTCTGTGATCTACTAATATCTAGATTTTCCTCCTTCTTATTTCTGCCTGAGGATCTTCTATCTTGCTACAGATTTTTTTACATTTAGTTCAGGATTAAATGGTAGCTGCAGCCTGTAACACGAAGTTTTAGCAGATCTTCTTCATTTAACCTCAAGCTTGAGACTAGATGGGAAGTACCTCAAGGGATCCTCAAAGATCCTAACCACATTCCACACACCTTTTTCCACTAGGAAAAGTTACGAGGGTCAGAATAGTAAGAAAAAAAAAAAAAAAAAACAAAAAAAAAAAAAACAAACCTGTAGCTGCAAATTAGTCATGCATTAAGCAGAATTTATTCAACTCTGATTTTCACATGACGAAAGTCTTGCCTTGTTATAGGACATATCTCATAGTCTGATGTACCCATAGGATGAAAGCTTAAAACTGAAAACTCAAAACATCATTAAGTTATTGAGAACTTCAACACTTTCAGTGTCACTGAGATGTTTTTTTTAAAGGAAAACTAAACCAGCATCACCAGGTTTATCATCTGAATAAAAATCTCATTATAAAAAAATTTTCTTCCATCTCCAGCTTCACCAGACCACTGGCAGTGAATACTGAAGATAGACAAATGCATAGATATATAGATAATAGACTGATAGAACAGTACATAGATACTTATTGCGTACTTGCATTGATAAATGTGTAATATTTCTGATCATAAAAATGACATTTTCAGGTGATCCACTGATCTGAAAGGAAACAGGAGTGTCAATAAATTAATTATAAAAACCAGATGGGCTACATTCTACCTGGTTCTGCAACAACATTGATGGGTAATTTAAACAATGTATGTTCTTATGCTACTACCTCTGTAATTTTTACCTGGTATTTCTTTCACCTGTAAGCATTAGCATATATGAAATATCCACCCAAATGTCCCATTTCCTTTAGTAATTGCATATTTTTACAGGACATTATTTGGAAATGGTTACTTAAAGACCAGCTGTCATTTCAGCTTTACTATTGTAATAAGTGCAAACTATTGGTAATGATCTGAGATCTTGAAAAGGTTATACGTCAAAATAAAATTTTTATCTCCTTGAAAGATAAGTAGTTTTAAAAATTGCTGTCTACTGCTTGCTGGAGTTTGCAATTAAACAATCTTCCAACTGAATCAATTCAGCAATGTCAGGAACATTGTGTTTCAGCACAAATTTGCTAGACTATGTATAACAGAAAGGCCTGTAACTGAGTGTGAACAGACCACTTCAGGTTTTAGTGCATCATGCAATTTACTACAATTTACAGTACTGCACGCAACATCACAATTCACAAGCACAATTCTTAAAAAAAAAAACAAAACCCTAAGCCACATCTTTTCAGAAACTGTTCATGTAAAAATGCCATTATTCCAGGGAAGTTCAGTATCACTATTTCAGCTCTGGGTGATGGCAGTTGTCATGATGAAAAATAAAACCAACCAATCCACCAAAAACAAAAAAAAAAGAAAATCCAACACTTTAAAAACAAAATACCAAAAGAAAAAAAGTAGCTAAACAAAGATAATGAAAACAATTGCCAGAAAATCCTGTTTACTTAAATTTATTTAAGCAGTATAACATAGAAAGCTTTTGTTTCCTTTCATGCTAATACCAAATAGCACTGATGTGTGTTAATATGTGATCTCTGTAATACATTTGCATAGTCTACTTGACTGTCATTAAAGGATTGCATTACTAATTCCAATTAGCAAGCAGCATGTCGCAGCTATCAATTGCTAAAAAAAACCAACGAAACAAAAAACAAAGTGAAAAAAAAGTCCCTTCTATTAAAAGTATTAACCCTAACAAATATACATGATCAGGTTTGATAGCATCAAGGTCCTGAAGACAGAAGGTCTAAAAAGCTAAGTTCCTCTTGCTTAAGAAACACTGTAAGTTTCTTCCTATAATTCAGTAAACTCTGGCCCAGCCTGGAACTTTCCCTTGAGAAATTGTATTCTAGAGGCAGAGTCCATGAATCATTCCTTGAAGCAATGATCAATGATTAAGAAGTCAAATATAAATCCCAGCTCCAGCAGTAATTATCAGGCTGTCTCATTTATTAAGTTTGCCAATATCCTGGAAAAAACAAAGGAACTAGTTATAATCTAAGATAATTTCAAATTCAAAGGTCAAGTAGATGCTGTGAAATGCAGTTTTGACTGTAGCAAGGTGAAGAAATCTTATCATTTTTAGATAAAATGCTTCTGGAAATATAATTTAAAGCTTTCAGTGTTTTTGTGTTTTGTTCTGGTTTTCTTTTTTTTATTTTTCACTATCTATTTGCGTTTTTGTCATATGTTAGAAACTACAACAATATCGAGACCTTTACCCATATTTTAATTATCTTCTAGCAAATATGTTATCAGAATTTTCAGTTAATTAAGAGCAAACAATGACCTGATAACACCAGGCTACAAATTACACAGCTACAATTTATACTATCTCTCTGTGAAGCAGAGAAGTGAACAAGCACTCATGAAGTAAAAAAGGAACCAAACAAAATAATTAAAACCAAAATATCTTCCTTTCAGAGAATCAAGTAAGTCTTACATCAAAGTCAGGCTGGGTGGAGGCTTTGAGCAACCTTTTCTAGTGAATGATGTCCATGCCTATAGGAGGGAGGTTGGAACTAGATGATTTTTAAAGCTGCCTTTCAACCCAAAGCAATGGAAACATTTCAAGTTCTTAATTTGGTATTATGCCTAACCCCTTTAAAAATGTTTCACAGAACTTGTAATGCTGACAGTTTCTAGGGTTCCCATGTGCTCCCCATGTTAAGAAAATATTTAAACTCTGGTAATTTTGAAACTATCCATCAGATCTAAAACCCTCCAAGACATAAGTCCCTCAATAAGTGGATTTTCATTTGTTTCCATGCTTTCAGTTGTAGGATGAAGAATGAAAGGAGGAAAATTTAATGAAAAATGATACCTCTGATTCGAAGAATACTTGTGGAGTGCTTTGAATGAGGTCCACTAGATGAGGCTGATTTTTTTCTGGACACAGATGTAATGTCTGACCTAGGTGGAAAGGAAAAAACCTTTGCAAAGAAGAATCACCCCATCATATATGTATGTGTGCATTTTGTTGGAGTATCCTAATATTCCATGAGGCTGAGAAAGGCTCAGGACTTCCTGTCCTCTGCAAGAATCTAATTACTAAATTGATACTAATATGGCTAATCCCTGAAGCAGGACCTGGTGTTTCTTACACATAAGTACTACCTAGGCACTGTTTGTCATTTGCCTCACAGAAGTGCTATATAAACATTGTTTGCTACTTGTCTTTTTAGTTCAGTTGTAGTCTTTGTAGTTCAGATTGTCAAAAATTATCATATAAATGTCACATGCCGTTAGGAAGGCAGGTAGGAGCTGAAGAAGATACCCAGAAACACCGGAATAGATAAGAAAGAGTAGTGAGTGGAAACAGATAAAACAATGAACAAAGGCTTCTGAAAATGTCACTGCAGTTTCTAGGATAACTTTTTGCCTTTATGTAAAAGCAAGCATTTGTGCTAAAAAGAATAATAGGCAAAAGAGCAGGTTTTAAAAATACTGATATTTATAGGTTATACTTGATTAAAAACTTAAAGCAACGTGAAGAAGGACAAGCCATTTCCGAGTCTGTGCTGATGAAGTTTGAACATGATAGGAAGGATACAAAATCTGAAAATCGTCACTTTAAAATGTCAAGAATTTGAAAGGGTATAATTTTAGCAGAATCTGTGGAAATTGAGTCAAACATGAAGTTTCAGAGAGAATGTGCTCACTTTGCCAAAACCAAGCTATTCTAAAAATCAGGTTAAAAGGAGGAATAAGCCTTCTAAAGGACTTGAAATAAAAAGCAAATAGCAAATCAGTTTTGCCAGGCTGCAGAACAAAAGCAGATGAGAGAGCGATTCAAGTTAAAATAAGTAAAGGTAAAGCTTGGTGATTTCCCAGTGAACTGTGTTATCAATCAGATTAATAGGAAGAATTTGAAGAAAAAAATAAACCTAGAAATTGGAAGATAAGTATGCAAATGCCAAATAACAGAAGTAATTCTATGTCTTACTAATATCTGTGGATGTCTGTGTAAAAACTGCTGAAAGGGAGAGGCTCTAGTTAAGCAAAAAGACTTTGCAGAGTAAAAGTTATTTCAGCATTAATCTGTAGCACAACAGCAGAAGGGAATAAATATTGTTTGGAATTGCTCATAACACAGATGTATCAACTGGATGGAACTTCAATTCACACAGGGTGACATGTTACTATTTCTGAGCTGCCCACAATCTTTACGTCTTAATGTAAAATCTTGACTTATAGTAAAGATTATTTTGAAAACAGGAAACCAACAATCTACTTACAGGATAAAAACATATGCAAAAGTAAAATTAAATACTGAAATATGTTTGTTATTCTTTTGAGAAATTGATTACGTCAGCAGTTGCTGAAAATACTGGAAGTTGGCCTAATTGAGAGAGATCAAGATCACTGTATGATGTAGTTATAGGTAAGAGTATGAACTTCGATACGCAGCTAAATAGGTAGACAAGCAGATTGATCATAGTATAGAATACCATACAGAATATTTCTATAACATTTCTATGCTATCAGTGTTTTGTGGTATTGTTACCAGTTTTATTATAAAGGACAAAGAATGTCATAAGTAATAGCATGGATTCACCAAGGAGAAGCCATGCTTGACAAGCTTGATAAACTCTTACAATGAAATGTCTAGCATGGTAGATGAAAAAAGAGAAGAGTAAATATTGTCTATCCAGACTTCACATGCAGGCTGGACATTGAACTGGATTGAAAACTGCCTGAATGGATGTGAGGACATGTCTAGTTGGAGGCTAGCAGTGTAATCTAAGGGTCGGTACTGGGTCTAATCTCGCTCAACACCTTCATTACTGATCTGGGTGTTAGGGCAGAGTGCACCCTCAGCAAATTTGCAGATGACACCAAACCTGGAGGAGTGACTGGTAAGGCCAGAGGATGGTGCTGCTGTCCAGAGCAACCTTGACAGTCAGGCCAGAAAAGGACTGTAAGGAACTCCATGAAGTTCATCAAGAGGAAGTGCAAAGTGCTGCACCTGGAGAAGAATAATGCCAGGCACCAGTATATACTGGGGGCTGATCTGCTAGAAAATGGCTTTGCAGAAAAGGACCTGGGGCTCCTGGTGGACCCCAAGCTGAACATGAGTCAGCAATGTGCCCTTGATGCAGCGAAAGCTACTGCTGTCCTAGGATGAATTAGGAGTATTGCCAGTAGGTGGAGGGAGGAGATTAAAAGTCTTTGTTACTTACCTATTATTATATTTATCACTGTCACATCAGACACAATTGCAGAGTCTTGCTTAATTAATATAACAGAACATAATATAAAAGCTCAGGAGTAAATTACTGATTCTATCTTCAAAAAGTGCTTGTGTTCTGTGCAGTCAAGGGCATACAGATTTAACAGTAAATTAAAAAAAGTGCTACTGTGTAATAACCCTCTTTATTGTATAAAATTAAGGATGTTTCAGGAAAGAAAAAAATGTCAATCTAAACTTTTAATTAAGGACTTTTTTCATAATAAATATACAAAAGAGAAACACAGCATCTTAACTTACATTTTAAGCTTTTATTTTAATCATTTTGTGACCAGTTTCTATGCATATGAAAGCTTATGTGTACAATGTGATGGAAATAAGAACAAAGTAAGAAAGCAACTGGAGTTGCATTCTGACAGTAAAGCATAAATGATTTTTTTTTTTTTTTACGATTTTCCTGATGCTATGGATAATGAAGTTCAAAGTTCAAAAGCCTTTGTTATCTCTGTATATTTTCTGAGATACAAAAAAGCACTTTCACAAATTTTGTAATTAAAATGAGGTCAAGAAAATTGCGATAATCTTAATTCGAATGCTAGTGGCAAAACTGAGCTTGTAAATTTCATCCACAGAGGGAAGCATGCCCCTTTGTAAATTTTAGTCTATATAATTTTCTCTTTTTTTGACATTTCTTATGTTTGCATGCTGCGGCTACTAACACTTTTTAGTATTTCTGTCACAGTTATTAAAACTTTTCCTGGTTTCTTTCTTTACCCTGTGTTATTAACTTCAGAACAATTTTACAAATTACAGAAAACTAAATCTCACCTAATGCAGCAATAGAATAACAATTTAGTTATGCAGTATCTGTTCACCATTTTAACACTTTTCACGCTACTCTTTAAAACTAGACATTTCACGAAGAGCTCCCTAAAGATTTTTAGCAGCTAAAGGCAACATAAGGAGCAACTTATGCATTGAAAAGAATGCAAAATATATTATTGCTATGGAATTTCTTAGAAAAGTCATTACACCCTTGATAAGATACTGACTGATCTAGTCATTAAGTTTATCCCAGTTGCTAAAGGTGCCATCGGACTATTGCCATGACAAATATCATTGTAGGCAGTTTGCAAACATGAACAAAGTTAATTTTATTCCAATAACACTAAAAATAATTGCAGACAAAATTTGCTAGGATGCTTTTAATGGCATGCATATGATTTGCTGGCAGAACAGCTATTTCCCATAAGATCTATAAAAACTGAGTCAGCTATATCTGGGGTTTTTTTGTGTCTATGTAAAGACAGAAACATGAGAAATATATATATTATATTACATAGAAGCTATTTCATTCCTTCCTGAAATAAAAAAAGTAAGAGTCCATTGTTGCCAACCAATTATGTTACATTTACATAGTTATACGCATGAAATTAAAGTCAAGCTTTTCTTTCACTTCCTTTGTATGATGCTTTTGGAAATCTAGGGACTGAAGTCTTTTATTCACATGGCACGTATCACCTAAGAGTATGAGATTTCTCCAGTTTGCCCTGCCAACTTACCTTAACACTAAATCAGAGTAATTCTGGCTAGGATGTAAAAGGTAGCCCACCCTCCAGCCTGGTCTGCACTCTTCACTTTCCCAAGGTTTCCCACAGGCATGCAAATCAGTGACAACTGGGTTAGTCTTTCCAGGGAGTCAAATAAGGAAGAAAATAAGCTTCAGTTGTCTTCAACAACTAATTTAATGCTTATTCTTGTTTCTTTTTTCCTCCCAATTATTACTTTCATGACATTTCATCAAAAGGATTTTTATTAGAGAGATTCTAGAGTGTTACCTGACAGCATGATTATTCAAAAAATTTTGTCAAATATTTTCATATTTCAGTATTATTTATAAACTAAAAGGTATTGGAAATGTTCCATTTTAATCTCTTGGTTCCTTTCCCCCTCTGATCCCAATAATAAACAAGTCCTGATCCTATTCCCTTGGCCACCAAAGAAAATGAGTGAATGCACTTTTTCAAGTGCCTTTTATTTTTTTTTAAACACTTCTATGGATGGTTGATGATACTATTAAGAAGTCAGTTTTTCTGCTGATACTGCTTATCAGTTCATTGCTAAACACTAAAATGCTTGTTCCAATGGTTCACAGAGCATACAAAATAGGTATTTCTGCAAGGGGAGCAATACTGTGCATTTTTACCAGCATTATCTCCACAGCCTGGAGTATCACTGAGAGTAGCTCTGTCTGTGCACTGAGAACCACAGGCTCTGCAGCCAGAGTTCCACCTACATCTGGCAAAGGTGAAGTAGATTTTACAGTAACTCACCACTCATTCTTGCCGTATCAAGCCGAAAATTGCAGCTGCTGCTTTGCACTTGCATTTTTGACACACGTCTGCTTGGTTGGTTATTTTTCTCTTGAAACACTGTGGACCAGAGGTGGATTTGCTACCTTAATCATGATTTGAGTTCTCAGTACCACTGTAAACTGTTCTTTTCATTGGGATCTCTTTGCATGCAGTTTATCCAAAAGGAAAAAAAAATAAAAAAAAAATGAGTAGGGCATTTGGCTTTAGCAGAATGTGAGGGCTTTGAGGGGGAAGGAAGGTGGTTTGCCTTTTTAGTTGTGTGTTTCTAACATGGACAGTGACTTAGTCAAGATACTGAAAGAAATTGGATTCCAGCCTTTGATCAATAGCAGTACACAGCATTAGCAACAGGAATTAGGAGCAGAAGAGCAAAATGAACATGTCCCTTTTATACCCTTGTGCTTACATTTAAAATACTTCCTTTCAGACTCATAAAAATTTACTTAAGCATTTATGTAGTAGTTGTAACAATAACACAAAAGCTGTCAAGTATACGCATCCCCAAAACGTCAGGTTTTGCCTTCAGTTACAATACAATAAATATTGCCATTCTTTCCTGTTCTATCACATTATTCTCTAGCATTTCTTCAAATTGATTTTATGAAAACAGTTATCATTACTGTATCTCAAGGGATCTCATATTCTCAGGAGTATTATCTACCAGGAGAAAACAAGGGTTCTCAAGGGACACAAATTATGTACAAGAGGAAGGAAATATTTAATTACAGAATGAAAACCTACAAATTACTGAACCACTTGAAACACACTTTATTCATATAAATGAATCTCTTGATTTAAATTAGTTCATTACAATGAATAAGACAGCTGTAGCACTTTAGCCATGAAGGCAACATTTCTTTTCTTTGGAAAAGATCATTATTGCATATAAAGAAGTAGCGTAGGGGTAATCACTACTTAGAGATCCTTGAAAACTCTTGATATGTCTTATAATACACAATTTTAGCTTTAGATAGTATGTCTGAAAAAGGCTTTATTGAGGGTAAAATTTATAGTAAGCGTACTGCAGGGAAACTGGAAATCTCTACTACAAGTCTGCATCAGGTTTCTGGTTTTTAAAGCAGCAGCCTATGTTTACAGTCATGACCTGCAGAGCCTGCTCTCCACCTTTAATCATGATTTTGACATGCAGCCTTAAGGGATGCCTTCCAGCAACTCCAGCCCAGGACCTGGAGCCCAATTCTATGCTTGGGAATCCAGGGTCTCTGTCAGGGCTAAGGAAAGCAGTCACTGCTTTCCTGTTTGCTATGTGTGTATCCCAGGTACACAGAGATGGAGAACATACAAACTCATCCTACAGGCACATCACACTTGTGGGTCCCCCCACATATAAGCACAGATGCTCCACCTGTCTTATATCCTATCTCAGACCTGAGGACCCCTACTTTACAGATGATGCAGATTTTCATTCACCAAGGGATGCACATGCACACTCCACACATGTCCAATTTCTGGAAGGTACAGACATTCACCCCTATCAGGTGGTATCAAACACATGGGCTGTGACCCACAATCCTGCTTCAGCTGCCAGCACTGAGCCCCTCACTCTCTTCACTCACCCAGCACCCCCAGTACTAGTTTTGGGAACACACACTGTTCCCACCCTGGTGCCTGGAGGTTAAAGACCCCACTGGCTCCAGCAGCTTATGCTGAGAGCCCACTGGCTCCAGCGGCTGACACCACAGACCATGTACACCATGATCCCATCCCATCCTGCTTGGCAGATGCTGGGAAAAGTAATGTTCTACAATACCCTGCATGGTTCATGGAGAAAACAGACCCTCCAGAGCTTAAAAATTGAAACAACAATTAGTTTTAATGTAAATATCCCTAAAACTGTGTCAGGAGGAACAAAAGTCTTGCCAAGTTCCTATAAAAGATATGGAGCAGAAGGGAAAAAGGAGAAAGAAAATAAAGAAAACCAAAATAGTCTCACCACCCCACGGATCGGCAACATCTTCTCGGTCAGCAAGTGAAAATTCAGTTGTAGTCCTTTCTGTTGTGGTCCTTGGAGACCTTGTGGTCAGCGAGCTCACTGATGATCCAGGCTGGAGCTGTACACACTACATGGCAGGACAGTTTTGCCATTTCATAGTGACAGGGACTCTTGGCTCCTCTCACAGGCGAGACTCCTCCGCAGGGGATCTGTTTTGCTCCAGACCCAGTTAATGCTGCACCCTGACGGGCACCGCAATGTCTGTGCCACTGTCACTGGGCTGTTGATCTTCGCGGCCTCAGGGCAGGCACGCAGGAAAACATCCCCCTCATTCCTGGAGCATGATCCCTGCTCTGCCTTCGGCCATTTAGCGCTGGCGGAAACGACCTGTCAGTTGCTTGTGTGTTTCGAGTTTAGACAGACACAAATAGTCTCATGACCATTACTCACCCCGAGTCTGACTCCTTGGAGCAAGAAACAGGCAGGATGGAGAGTTAGATTAGACAGAGGTCTATGTCGATCTCTGTATGTTTTTCTTACTGCTCTCCCCTTTACCATTGTCATCCCATTCTGACAAAGGTCCTCAGACAGGTGATCTTACCTTACTAAACTTTCTTACACTCCAGTTTTATCAGTCGGTGTAACTGTCCAGGGTTATTTCCCCTTACCGTATCTTCTTTGTTGGTCAGGTTTGTGGCTCTCTGTGTTTGGTTTCTTCCTTTTCCTCTTCATCTCTTTTAACAAGGTCCCTGATCAGATAACTGCGAAGGAGCTCCTCTCTCCTCCCATATACCCTTAACACTAAACTGAAGTATATGTGATTAATACTAAAGTTGCTTAGAAAAATTAAAAAATCACCAAGACCAAAACCCTTTCCACTTTCTGACACCCAGGTGTCTTGCAAAGATATGTCATTTCCATTGCTCTTTTTGTTACGAATTTCAGAAATAGAGGGACTACTAGATAGAAGTGGGGTAAGAAAATCTTGCTATAAGCGGCTGCTGTGACCTGGATCAGCTAAGCATTTAGGCTGTCACACAGATCTACCACCTGGAATGCTGTAGGATTATAGTATTTCTTCTAGCCTTTATGAAATTCTAGGAAGGTTAAAGTTGCATTCTAGGACTAAGGAAAAGCAAAAGGTTTAAGTTAAATCTTCATTTTTATTTTTACCTTAAAAAATACCTGTTGTCTGGACCACTTTAACAACAATGAAAATCTAGCAAACAAAATCATGACTTCAGATATTTCCTTGTAGAAAATCATATGATCAAAAAGTCTACCTTTTTTTTGTTGTTGCTTCTTACATGATTTAGAACTAGACCTTACTTCTGGACTTAATTGAAAAAATGATACTGAAATAATCCTAACAATGGTGTTCTTGTGAGAATTATTTCACTTTGAAAGTGCTCCAAGGCTCAGAAAATTGCATAATTTTAAGCCTTTTTATTAGTCATTTTTCTATCCATTTTCTTATTTGATAAGTGCTGACTAGCAGAAAAAAAGTCCCGGACAATCTGGAAAACTAAATGATCAAAACGTTTTTCAGCAGAAGGCTTGTGATGTCCTATATGAAAATAATGAAGATCAAATTTGCTGTGAAAGATGTGTTCTATTTCTTGCAAGCAGCTTAGACATGTACTAAAATATCTCCTTCTCTGAATTTTTTTCTTAACTCACAAAGCTGAAAAGAATCCCAGTCCCTCAGGCATTCTGCAATAACTTTATTGGTGATATTTATTAATAAGTCAACAAGCTAGTCTTATAGAAAATTATATGTTAATTTATATTTTTCTTAGCATTAACCCCTCCCCAAAGTTACACCAATATTTTATTTCAGCAATATAAAATTGGAATATTAAAAATTAACCTGAGTACTATAACTTCCTTATGTTTTTTTTTTTTAATTAAAACTTACTACACTGAAGAGTATAATAAAATTAATAGAATAAATATTATAAGCTAAAATAAAATGAATAGTGGATAAACTGTAATCAATATATATGCTTTCTAATACAGCATATGATTGAAAATACAATTTATCAGATAGAAACTCAGCATAGTTTGCACTCTTTATACTCCTATAAACTTGAAACAGTTTAAGAACACTTACATAGGAATGAGCAAAGCTATATAACTATATGAATTCCAACCTTGGTTGAAAACTTACAGCTACCCTAGATTTATATTAGCAATTTAGTTTGGGCTTACTGGCATAAAACTGGAATGATATAGCAGTGAAATGAAGAAATATTTAGCTAATGAGAGAAAAAAAACTCACTGAAAATAATTCCAATGTTACACTCCTCTTTGAGACTTTGATTTCTTTATACTCTTCTGTAAATATTAACACTTTAGTGATATCATTTAGACTTATTGAAGACACCTTGAGATGCTTTAAAGTAAGAATGCCATTTACTTCTGCTGCAGCACCCCATTATTCCACAACAGTAGAAGCAGTCTTCGTTCCACATAGAAAACTTCTCCAGGTACATTTTTTTTTGCTATGTGAGAATCTGTATTTCTAAACTGTTTTTTATGTAATAAAATTAGTTTTCTTTTGAATGATATATATGTCTTTTTCCTTGTGATGTACGGATGCTTTTAGCTATCTTGTTTACTGCTTTCTTAAGCTCTGCTATTATAAAAACAAGCTTGGAATTTTCTAATTATGTGATATTGAGATGTAGCTTCATTACACCTAACTTTAAGCACCTTAAGTTACGAGTGCAATCTCCCTGGGTTTTCAGATTTTAGGACTGTATTAATTGCTTCTACAAATGTGTCTTTCCTCAATAACTGTTATGTAGCTTAGGTATACTGCACTCTAAAATTAAATTTTTAAATATCTAAATTTAAAGGATAGTTCATATAGTTAGGAATAAAGATTTCTTATTTATTACAGGTTCTTATTTATTAAAAGGTTTCATACTCTACTCTTCTAGAGAGATGGCTGGCAATTAGTCGATCCTCAAGCAAGGATGGAATTAAAACTCCCTCAGATATTACTAGCTAAACTTTGGAACTGTTATCTCTGAAAAAGGTGTTTGTGTGCATTTGAAAGATGAAAAGAAGAAAAGATGGGAAAAAAAACATTAAAAATACTAAGGAGAGATTTTTAAATGTACATCAAGACTCATAGATTATTTCTGATAACAAGTCAGTAAGAATTATATATATATTTGCTTTTCCTGTTCAGAAATCCTATATGTTTTAAAATCTGGGAATGATATCAGCAACAATTTGGTACATTTTACCATTGAAGGCTCACAAGCACAAAAAAATCCTGAAGAAATCTTGTATACTCAATTTGCTTACCAGAAGCACTGTTTCTTTCTGTGCTAAGGCTAGAAAGAACAGCTGCACCTTTTAATCTGATTTCTTCAGGGACAGGCTTTAGAAGATAATTTTGAAAGGGAGTAGAGACCAACGCTTTTACACAATGGTGAAGCACTGAGGGTACAGTGGGGGAGACCCCTTACTTCCCTTGAGGAAGTGGGATAGTTGAGGACCCAATGAAGTGACTGTGTCTTAAACATGCACAGTCTGTAAACTGGACAGGTTCCTGAGATGACAGACCAGCTCTTAGCAGGAAACAGCTAAGCTGGGAGATGAACAACAAACAGGAATCAAAGGAGATGAAAGTCTGATCAGCTGAAGACTGAGGAAGAAAATGGCAGAGTGGAGAAATAATTAGTGGATTGTGGTAACCATAAGTCTGTGTTCAGTTACAAAGCTATGATGTTGTAAGAATTACATCGACATGGTGGGACAAATGTTTGCCATTCTGGAATGAGGTGTTGAACTCTTTATGGAAGACAAAGCAAGCTGCACTCCACCCAAAGAAGCAGCTCACATGTAAGATCTCTTATATGAAATGGAGTTGACTTGAGAGCTTGTGAGTTGGGATCAGGGAACAGGCACAGACAACTCAATCAAAAAGAAGCAGACATGTTATGTCATGTTTAAACAGCTGGAAGAAATTCCCCAGTTGCAAATTATGGTTCTCAGACAAGTAGCAGAATAAACCATAACCTTCAGTAGATTAGATTCCAGATTGTTCAGGGACAGGATCCTGTAGAAGGCTATTTTGAAGGCCAGAGTTGCTCAGTAGAGCTATTTGATCTCTAAGGTCAGCATCTATACTGCACAAGAGATGTTGATGGTGATGTACAACAAAGTAGATAGTAATTTCAGGAGGAAGCTAACCAAAAAAGGACCAATCCTAAACATATAAGTGAATGGGAGTTGGAAACTATCAGAGTAAATTAGCATCTCTAAAAATGCAAATTATAAAAGCATTTGAAACTAATAAGGGATATGATAGGCAAGAAGAATTTTCTATATACAATGTGTCGTGGTTTGAGGCCCCCCTCAAACAGTTCTGCACACCCCCCCCCCTCTTTCTTCCCCAGTCCTGGGGAAATG